>MU226224.1:1242743-1261475 GCA_018584345.1 Thuja plicata
ATCTATTTTATTTCAAAGAGGAAAGTTTCTATTCTGATCATCTCTGAGTCTATAAAAGAACTCTCATTCTTCATTCAAAACCCTGACTTCCTGATGACCCCACTCACTTTTATGCATTGTTAGAATATTGAATTATTGTCATAACTTCATATAGAATAATTTCATATTGCAATAGAATAGCTGCAATTTCTAGAATAATTGCATTGAAACCATGTCATAAATTGTCTTACATCTCTCATTTCTTAAGTATAATATTGCATTGTATTGCATTCATCATGATAAATCCTTCGTTCCTAGATTGGTCCATGGTTGTGAGACTCTCGTTCTGAGAGAAATTTCAAAAACCCCATCTAGATAGAAGGCAACAGGTCAAATCATGCAGGCAGACAGAATGAATGATCTCATATTCAGTCTTGTGTGTACCTGGTGAAGAAGGAATATGTTGAAGTGTATGGTACATTAACAAGGCCAAATTTACCACATACACTTCTTTAACCTCATCATCCTTTTTATTATTGAGTGGAGAGAGAAAATCTAGCCTGGGGAAATTTTCAAGTTGTATTTCCTTGCTTAGGCACCTTTCACAGAGAGTGCAGTTGATCTATCTTTCTCCGAACCCCTTTAGTTCTTAGTATTTAAATAACTCCCTTTTTTGGAATGACAACTGTCCTTTGTTTTACCAGGAAGAAACATCAATATTTAGATCAGAGAAGAACCTTCGACATTCAAAATCCTGTGTGAAGAACTTCTTAGGATGAGGATAAGGATAGACTCATTTACCATCTAGTTTTGGACCACAAAAATGCACGAGGGGAATTTCTCAACTTACACGACTGTTATACAAAGCATACCACTCCAACAGGAGAGGGAAAAATGCCAGGGATACCCAAAAGTGAAGAAACCAAAAAAAAAAGGAATAAGAAGGAGAAAGGATAAACGCGACACCAAAAGACTGGGGCAAAAGCCTCCAAAACTATTTACAAGTGAGGGTGTGATGGAGTGACACATCTAAAGGCTACTTGAAAAGGGTATATACATATAATATATCTACCACATGGGGATTCATTCTTCTTCCTTACTCAAAGTAATGTTTAAGGAACTTCCCATTGACAGGTAGCGGGACAACTTCTCCAGTTAAGGAACTGAGGCAGTATGTGTTGGCTCCACAAATTTCAGAGATTTGATAAGGTCTGAGCCAAAGCCTCTAGAACTTGGTATGTTTAAATTTCTTCTCCTAGGCCTTGTCCCACATAAGGACCAGGTCTAAGAGTTGAAAAGCCTTGAATTGGGCTCTTTTTTCAAACCAGTGATTGACTACAACTTGGTGCTTTGCAAAATTTTCTAGTGTATGATCTATTTTCTCTTCTAACTGTACCAGGTTAAGGATATGCACCTCAACAATGCTATCCTGATTGTTAAACTCTTGCATGAACTGTAAGACCAGGATTTGTAGGTTCATAGGGAACACTATATTTAGTCCATACACTAGATGAAATGGGGAAGTCCCCAAAGTGGCCTTGATTCGAATGCAATCTTCCCATAAGGCAAACCTCAATTTTTTATGCCAATCTCAGGGATTCCTTTCGAGCAGGTGCCTGATTACCTCTAAAAGGTTCTTTTTGGTTGATTCAGCTACCCTATTTCCCTGCAGGTAGTAATTACTTGAAAAATTGAGGGTAACACCCATATTATAGGCCCACACTAGTAATTAAGTAGAGGAAAATGTTGGGCCATTATTGCACACTAGGGAAAAGGCATTCCAAACCTAGTGATGATATTTTATTCGATAAAATATATCACTGCATCTGCGGTGTTGATCTTACATGGTATAGCCTCGGTCCACTGGGTGCAATAGTCAGTGGCAATTAAAATATATCGGTAGGTCACTATCGAGTTGGGATTTATCTCTCCTATAAAATCAAATGCGCACTGGGCAAAAGGTCTTGCCTCAAATACAGGTTGGAGAGGCATTTCCAGATTCTTCTCCCTTGAAGTGGTAGTTTGGCAGGTGTGACATTTCCTTATGTGTGCATAGACATCTTGAAAAACATGGGGCCAATAATACCCGAGATGGAGTCATTAGAGCGTAGAAGATGATAGGTTGTCTGAATAAGGCGTGCAATTTGGCCCATGTGATAACATCCATGTTGGTGATCTCTTTAAGCACAGACTCAATTTGGGACCCATGAATTGTCCCATTATTATTATAATTCTAAATTAGTGGGAGCTTTGCTAATGTCTAGTCTATCTTGTTCTTCTTGCTGGTGTCTACAAAGACACTTGGGAGTTTCAGACTCCCGGGAGGTGAAGATCTTGAAGCCATTTCTTGCTTACTTTAACTTGTATCTGCAAACCAGACCACTGTCACTACATAAACGTTGAGAGATTCTAGATTATGGAGGCCTTTAGAAAATCTTCACCTTTCCACCTAAAGTGGAGAATCGTTAAGGCATCCTAAATGAGATCATATGTCAAAAATTCTATACAATTTTAACATATAAAATACTTCTCGCTTACTAAGGATCCAAAATGATAACTCAAAAAGAGGTCGTGTGAGGTAGAAAAGACCATATTAATTAATACCCTTACCACTAACTTGAAAAGACAATGACCGCCAGGAATAAGACAGGTGACCCTACTGTCGTACTTTAACACGTGCTTGCCCACTCGGCTGACTAATGACAAAATTGAACAGCTGTTCTGGCGTGAGTAACATGAATGCCATTTGGGATGAGTTTTAATTATTCATTCATGGTAACTAATTTTTCCATTAAGGAAGAAAGGAAGGAGGAGAGAAAAAATTAATGGCCTACTGACGAGCTGACCTCTGTAATTGACACACCTACCTCCTTGTCATCTAGGGCATCACCAACCAGGGCAGTGAGCTTGGTTATTGAATAGACATGGTTTGAGATCTTGTAATTAATGGGGAAGACAATGGGTCTTTTAGGGACAACTCCCCTAAAACATAGCTAGACAAAAAACCTTAGAAACACCATGTTTCTAGGCAAGAAGGGGGCAAACAACGTGTTGTAGATTTGTAAAATTTACAGACAGGGTAAAACTTACAGCGAGCTACCAGAGCTCGCACACTCAAACCAACAGCTCTACCAACCAAACTCACAGAGAAAACCCTGCAAACTTTACCACACAGAGCACCCACAAGATATTTACAACATATACAAAAATATACAAGACATAGCCAAAACCAAACATATTTACAGACTCCGCAGTAGGAAACGAACGATATTCACAAAAATTTATAGCCCCAGAGGGAAAGTATCTTTCCTTCCGAGCTAAATGACTACAAAGGGAAGAGGACACACTAGAATCAAGGATGGCATCTTTTAAAATATTAGATACAACCCTAGAGTAGAAAATGGACAAAAAATGACCAAGAATAGACATAGAGAAACAAGAAAAATGGACCAGCCACACAAAAACAACAAAGCAGGTAGAAAACAGAAAGAAAAACAAAAGAAAAAGCCCAAGAGCCTACCTGAACCTTGAAATGTCAAATGGAAGGACCTAAATACTTCATTTTGTCACCTAAACACTCCACCAAACTTGACGAACACACCTCTACACCTTCTAGCCCAAACGTTTTGCTCAAAAAATAAATCGCTTCACTCTCCAGAAAAGTTCGCCAGAAGGTAACTTGTTTGCGGTAAGTCTAAAAATGACAAGGTAAAACACCTTAAGTAATGCCTAGGAAAGCACATTAATTACCAAAAGTAACTTTGAGAAACACGTCGGCAGCTAGGATTTGGACCCACAAACACCTAATGATCATCCCTCGTTTGAAGAAAAGAAAACAATTGTTGGGCACAGAAGATCCGGAGTCACCCGCTTGGGGATGACACTCCGGGACACAGATCCTAGAAGAAACAATGAACATAAAATGGAAACCAGGACCAGGAAGGACCAGAAGAGCTCAGGAGAAATAAGGAACCAAGCCAAAGAAACAAAAAGAAAGCAAGGGAAAACCGAAAAGGAAAATAAAGAAGAAAAGCAAAAAAAAAAAGGACCTGACATTTTGCGCACAAAATGTAGGGAAGGGTATGAAAGGAATAAAAAATATAAAATCACTGGGATAGATGCCTCATGCATTTTATAACTGCAAAACTCTAGTTTAAATGATGGGGACCTTATCATCATTAGAGAAGTGGTGTGACGTCGTGACTCTAGAATCGGGAAAACTTGTTGAGATTTTGATATCGATTCCCTCCACTGCATGTGCCTTGGGTGTTAGATGAAGGGAAAAATATAGAACCTGGCTGGAGATAAGATAGAAAAAATGCACTAACATAGAAAAGCTAACACCTTTGCAGATATTTCATGTTTTCCCAAGATCCGAATCTTCGCCCCCAACTCCTTTATCTTCCCTCTTTTTTTTTGTGAATGGGAGAGGCGGTACTGCTTTCACCTAGGTCCTCAAGCTTAGCTTGTTACCATGGAGGTACTTCTTTCACCTCATCATCCTTTTGATTATTGATTGGAGTGAGAAAATCTAACTAGGGAAATTTTCAAGTTATAATTTTTTGTCTTAGGTGACCTTCGTAGAGAGTGCAGTTGATCTATCTTTCTCTAAACCCCTTTAGTTCTTAGTATTTAAATAACTCCCTTTTTTGAAATAAAAGCCATCCTTTGTTTTGCCAGGGAGAAACAACAATATTTAAATCAGAGAAGAGCCTCCAACATTTGAAATCCCATGTGAAGAACTTCTCAGGATGAGGATAAGGCTAGACTCATTTACCATCCAGTTTTGGACCAAAAAAATGCGCGAGGGGAATTTCTCAACTTACACAACTTTTATGCAAAGCATACCATTCCAACAAGAGAGGGAAAAATACTAAGGACACCCAAAAGTGAAGAAACCAAAAAAAAAGGAAGAACAAGGAGAGAGGACAGACGTGACACCAAAAGGTCAGGGCAAAAGCCTCCAAAACTATTTACAAGAGAGGGTGTGATAGAGTGACAAACCCGAAGGCTACTTACAAAGGTATAAACATATGATATATCTACCACATGGGAGTTCATTCTTCTACCTTACTCAAAGTAATGTTTAAGGAACTGCCCATTGATAGGAAGTGAGACAACTTCTCCATTTAAGGAACTAAGGCGGTATGTGTTGGCTCCACAAATTTTAGAGATTTGATAAGGTCCGAGCCAAAGCCTCTGGAACTTGGTATGTTTACCTTTCTTCTTCTAGGCCTTGTCCCACAAAAGTACCAGGTCTAAGAGTTGAAAAGCCTTGAATTGGGATCTTTTTTCAAACCAGTGTTTGACTACAGCTTGGTGCTTTGCAAAATGTTCCAATGCATGATCTATTTCTCTTCTAACCGTACCAGGTTAAGGAGACGTACATTGACAATGTTATCCTTATTTTTAAAATCTTGCATGAATTGTAAGACCGTGATTTGTAGGTTCACAAGGAACACTTGATTTAGTCCATACACTAGATGAAATGGGGAAGTCCCCAAAGTGGCCTTGATTTGAATGCGATCTGCCCACAAGGAAAACCTCAAATTTTTATGCTAATCTTGGGGATTCCTTTCAAGTGCAGGTGCTTGATTACCTCTAAAAAGGTTCTTTTTGGTTGATTATGCTACCACATTTCCCTATGGGTAGTATTACTAGAAAACTTGAGGGTAACACCCCTATCATATGCCCGCACTAGTAATTAAGCAGAGGAAAATGTTGGGCCATTATCGCACACCAGAAA
Source organism: Thuja plicata (assembly GCA_018584345.1). Classification (NCBI taxonomy): domain Eukaryota; kingdom Viridiplantae; phylum Streptophyta; class Pinopsida; order Cupressales; family Cupressaceae; genus Thuja; species Thuja plicata. The sequence goes on from MU226224.1 coordinate 1,248,469, forward strand.
AAGGCATTCCAAACCTAGTGATGATATTTTATTTGATAAAATAGATCACTACATCTGCGGTGTTGTTCTTTCATGGTATAGCCTCGGTCCACCGGGTGCAATAGTCAATGGCAATTAAAATATGTCAGTGGTTCACTGTCAAGTTGGGATTTATCTCTCCTATAAAATCAAATGCGCACTGGGCGAAAGGTCTTGCCTCGAATACAAGTTGGAGAGGCATTTCCAGATTTTGCTCCCTTGAAGTGGTAGTTTGGCAGGTGTGACATTTCCCTACATGTGCATAGACATATCATAAAACATGGGGCCAACACTACCCAACCCAGAGGATTTAATGAGAAGTAGCATCGACCAACCCATGTATGGTTCCAAAATGACTATGGAATTATTCTATCATTTTAGCGGCTTGTTCTCGGTCAAGACACCAGAGGTATACACCTTCATAGTTCTTTCAGGTCAGGGTCCCATTTTTTTATCATGAAATGTGCACTCTTTAGTCGGAGAGCTTGACATTTACTAGGGAGGAGCCCTTCTAGGCACTGGTTATTCAGCAGAAGGTACACAAAGTCTGCATACCAGGGGTCATAAGTGATGGATTGCATGGTGTAGGTGTGACATTCAATATGTCGATGAATTTCAGCCATAGCTTTGCATAGCCGTTATCCTGGGACAAGTTTCATAGGTTGGATCTCTAGATCATATTCTTGGAGGATATCCATCCACTTCCCCCGGCGCTCACCTAGTTCACTTTGAAGTAATAAATATTTTATAGCCTGGTTGGGGAGAATGACATGCACTTTGCTACGATGGATGTAGTGTCAGAATTTCTTGACTGCCTGGATGAGGGAAATGCTTATTTTTCCAGAGGTGAATATCGCACCTCTACATTCTTGAAAGGGGATCTCGTGAAAGAAATGGGTCGATCTTCTCCTTCTATCTTTTGGGTTAATACCATTGTAGCTGAGTGAGAAGAGGAAAAAGAATATATATGAAATGGGAGGGAATAATTTGGGCTAGCCAGGATAGGGGCCTCCACGATAGCCTGTATGATCTAGGCAAAGGCCTATTTTTCTTCTGGGCTCCACTCAATTTTCATATCCCTTTTCATCATATCATTTAGAGGTTTTACAACCTCAGTGAAATAAGTGATAAAATTCCAGACAAAGTTGATATTCACAAAGAAACACCTCATCTCCTTCTTACTACCTGACATTTGTAGTTTTAGCAATGCTTCAACTCGCTCAGGGTCAATAGATATACCCTTTTCTGAAACGATATGTCCTAGAAATTTTCCCTCCTTTACTATGAATATGAATTTCTTTGGGTTGAGGGATATGCCAAACTGACGACACCTTTCACAAATCTTAGCAAGATGTGCCAAGTGATCACCTCTCTCTCAAGAGAACATAGTTAAATCATCCATGTAGATGATTATACATTTGTTAACTAAGCCTTTGAAGGCTATGTCCATGGCTTTCTGGAATGTGGCCCTTACATTAATCAACCCGAAAGGCATTCTTCTATAGGCAAACATTCTCCACTTGGTGGTGAACGTCATCTTGGCTCTGTCTTCAAATTTAACCATAACTTGATTGTATCTAGAGTATCCATCTAGAAAGTACATCATTTGATAGTCATTAAAAATTTGCAATACCTCATCTAGCAAGGGGAGGGGGTGATTATCTTTCTTTGAGGATTTATTTAGATTCTGGAAGTCAACACATAGTTGGATTTCCTCTTTCTTCTTCCAGATTGTTACTAGATTGGCCACCCATGTGGTATGTTAGATTGGGAAGATTATCCAGGTGGCCAATAGCTTCTGAACCTCTTGATGGATAAGAGGCTCAATTAGGGGATTGACTGGTCTCTATTTTTGTCAGAATGGATTGGCATTTGGTTTTAGGGGGATGGTGTGTGTTATGATAGAAGTATCATAAGTCTTGAGATCTTCATATCCCTAGGCGATTATGTCAATATATTTGTGTGTGAATTAATATACCTTCATGTAATTGATTTATTCAACTACAATTCTATAGAAAAATAATGCAAATTAAACTAAAGAATTGTAATTAAATCACTAAATATTCCATGGTTCTCTAACTAGTATGTTAATAGAGCTCTCAACCTTAATCTCTATCAATGACAATCCTAGAATGAGAAATTGATGAAAAAATGCCTAAATCTAGCTCAATTCTCTCAAGATGATATGAAAAATGAACTCAAATGCTCATGATAATGATTTCAATTCTCACAATTTTCTCTCAAATTCTCAAGATAATGTTCAATTGTGCTCAAATTTCCTATAGTAATGATGCTATGCATTCAAATTTTAAAGGATATAATTATGCTTGAAAATGGCTTGTATTTATAGTAAATTCCCAAGGGTAGGGGGTAGAGCTACTTGATCATGATTTAGCCTTGGTTAGTTGAAAGGATTTGAGATGGTTTCAAATGAGGGGATAATTTAAATTGTTGTCTCAAAGGTTGGGACAAAGGGACAAATTTGAGTGATTGAGATTCAAAGTTGAAAATGAGTGATTGATATTCAAATTTAGGAGTGATCCATGTGCTTTGTGTTCTCAATTCTCATTGGTTGCTCAAATTTATGTTGAAAGATATTAGGATTTATTTAATTCCATTGATTAATTAAATTAGCCATGTAGGGGAATAGATTCAATTTGATTTTTGATTTAAAACTATAAAATTAATTGATTAAAATCAATTATATAATTTGATTGATCCCTTTTAGACTGATATTTGATCATTTGATTTCATTATTAATTAATCCTTTGATTTTATTTGATTCAATCCCACTTTAATTGATAAATGTCCATTTGAATTTATTTTGATCCATTTTGAAGAATTTGATAAGATTTAAGATCAATTTGCTGAGATTTGTAGATTTTGATGATTCTAAGACACCTGGTCATTTTTGGGTGTCTACAAATGCCCTCTTTGAATTGATGTGTGAAGAAAATTGATTCAAAGAGAATTACATGTCTTGATCACTTGATTTGATACTTGATTGATTGATTGATAAAACCTGATGTGATACTAATAACCTGATTGATTTGAAATCTTGATTTGAAACTTTGATTCACCACTGATTGATTTGATGCACTGATTTGACAGAATGCCCCACTAATAAAGGTTTGAAATTTTAATGCCCCAGATTTGATACAAAACCCTGATTTGATGATATGATGATGCCCCCTAGGTAAATGAATTGAGATGATGTTCAGATGATTTGGTTGAGTTTGGGAAATTGAGATTCATTTCCCGATAAAATTAATTTGAAAATGCCCTAGTCAGAATCACTTGGTTGATGTTGTATTGATGTCAATCAGATAGGATAGGTAGGTTTATGGTTTGATTGGATAAACTGATAATTCACTCTCAAGATCTAGAGAGATGAACAAATGAATTGATTTTCCTTCCTCAAGATCTAGAGTTAGGAAATTTGACGCGCTCAAGATGAGCAAATGGATGATCAGATAAATGATTGATGTTAGATGATCAATTGGATGATTTGACTGATTGAAATTCAATTTGATTATATTTTATGGGATGATTAATCAAGGAGGTTGATAGATAGGGTCATTTGATATGATTTAGGTGTAGATGTAGGTACAAGTAATCAAGAGAATTAAGTTTCCCCTTGTTGATCAAATGGTGAGGTTGCCCCTAGGTGAGAAGATGTAGATTAATGATATCCTTGATGTCGCATTGGTCAATTTGATAGATCAGACATTTGAGGACATTGATTAGAACTTTGATGATGTAATCATGATTAACTTATACCCCATTGATTAAGGAAAATTCCATTAAACATGCAATTGATCTATCATGAAAATGCAATGCAATGAAACTAATTGTCATTGATTTTTTTTTGTGAAAGAAATGTAAAAAGAGATATATTTTCATCATTGAGCTTTGTGGAACTAGTAGTCGATGCAATCCTTACTAATGCCACTACGACTATAAGAATATGAATATGACTTTCATTTCAGTTGGTAACCTCTTTTAGGAACCTATTATAACCCTCACTAGTTGAATGGCCAACTATGTGAGTATGAATACCGATTTCAATGGATTCAATGTTGCAAGTGGATGTTGGTATTAAGATATGGAAGATCTAAATAACCAAGGTATCCTTTTGCGTAAACAAACAAAGGTTGACCCTCATTCCTATATGAATGTCCTCGATGGTTCTTTGATGACCATGTCCTTAGAAAAATTCATACAAGTGGACCTCCCTCAAAATAGTCACACAAAAGCCAAGAAAACATCATGTCTCCATCATCGCCAATCTAGTCGAAACATCATCGATTAGCTAAAAAGACATGACTCGAAAAAGTTAATAAAAAACTCATCAAAAATTTCAAGTGTATCGCAATGTATCAAGATTTTCAAAAAGAATTCCAAACATTCTGATCATTTACGATGTTGTCAACTTTTAATCTCGATAAAATAAGTCAATGAAACTCAAGGATCATGTTGTAGGATCAAACTGTTTAGGGTTGAACAATGATATTTATCAAAGGTTCCAAAACTATCTCTCCTCTGAATTCTGAAAATTTGCTTCTGTCGTGTGACCAAAATGTTGCAATTTTGAATCCATTTGGTACCAAAATCAATGATGTTTTCCCCTAAGTGATAAATGTGATCAATGTGAAACTTAGAGCAAATTAAACCTAAAATGCAACAATGCAGCTGAAAGGCTTTATTATGACTATGCACAAATGACGGATGCAATGAAGATATGTACAAATGAGATGGCAAAAAAGCAATATGTACTAATGCGACTAGGAAAGACCTAAGACAAAAGGCGTTTGTTTCCAGGTTTTCACCTTTTGGGATTATTTCTCTTTTTCTCTTTTTTTACTTTTTTTTGCTACCAAGGTGCCTATTGCTAGGTTTTCACCAAGGCACTTTTCTCTTTTTAAATTATTGTTTTTTTTTTTTTTTTTCAAATTTTTCAAATTTTTCTTTTTTTTTAAATTTTTTTTTATCATCAAGGCATCCATTTGCTAGGTTTTCACCAAGACAATATTTTTGATTTTTGCAATGTTTTTGACTTTCTTCATGCTCAATTTTCTCCTTTTTCTCCTTTTTCTATTTTTTCATTATTTTGGCTTTTGATCTTTCTAATTTTTTTTTGTATTTTGATCTTTTCTCTCTTTTTTTTGGATTTTTAATTTTTCTCATGTACAAAGTAGATTCTAACTCATCTGATACTGTTTCATATGATTAGGTATGAAACCTCTTTAAATGGATACTATTAATGAGTTCTTGTAACTCATCCCCTTCACAATCAGCTAGTTTGTATGTTCTCGTTCCAAAAGAAGAAACAATTACAAAAGGACCAAGCCAATTTTCTTCGCATTTTACTTTCTTTTCCCTATCTTCGTAATTTTTAGGGTTTTTTCTTAACACTAAGTCTCCCACTTGAAAGGCTCTTGGTTTGATGTGCTTGTTGTAGTTTCTTGAAATTTGATTATGATACACTTTCAAATGATCATATGCTTGTGTTTGATGTTCCTCCAACAGTTCCAATTGTTGAAGTCGGGCAACCCTATAATCCTCATCAGTGATTAATCCATGTAGTGATACTCTTAGGGATGGTATTTCAACTTCTAAGGGTAAAATAGCTTCGGCCCCATAAACTAAGAAAAATGGTGTAGCTCTTGTTGGTGTACGGATGTTAGTTCTATAGGCCCACAATGTCGGGTTTATCTGAATATGCCAATCTCTTCCTGACTTATGAACCAATCTTTTCAATATCTTGAGAATGTTCTTGTTTGTAGCCTTGGCTTGTCCATTACCTTGAGGATAGTAAATGGAGGAAGAATGGTGAATAATATGAAATGTTTCACAAAGTTCATCCACATCTCTGTTCTTGAATTGTTTTCCATTGTATGTAATGATGGCATGAGGAATACCATATCAAAAAATGATGTGATTAAGGATAAACATGGAAATCAACTTTCCTATGGCAGTTTTCAAAGGAATGACCTCTACCCATTTAGTGAAATATCCTGTCGCTGTGAGGATATATTTATGTCCATTAGAAGATGGTGGGTAAATCATGCCAATTAGATCAAAACCTGATTGATAAAATGTCCATGGTGTGACAAATGGATGAAATTCTTGTGTAGGTACATGGATCATGTCTCCATGATATTGGCATTTAGCACAAACTTTCACAAATTTCCAAGCATCTTTTTCTAAGGTTTTCCAAAAATATCCCATGAGAAGGATTTTCTTTGCTAAATTTAATCCACTAGAATGCAACCCACAAATCCCCTCATGGACATCTCTTAGAGCTAACCTTGATTCCTCTTCCTCTAGACATCTAAGGAGTGTTCCTTCAAGACCCTTATGATATAATGTGTCTGATAGGATGGTATAATGTGTCGATTGTCTTATGAAATGTCATTTTTGGGCTCAGGATTGGTCCAAAGGTAAGGTTTGGTTTTTAAGATAGTATAATTTGGTCCATACCAAGGTGAGTCATGTCCATTAAGAAAGGAAATTATTTGGGTATCAGGTAAGTCAAATGCCAATTTTTCCAACTCTTCCACCAAGATTTCATACCTCGCATTTTGATCAGGCATTTGGAGTAATGAAGCCAAAGTAGCTATTGCATCGGCTGATCTATTTTTGTCTCTTGGAATTTGCTCAAAATTAATCAAAGAAAAATGTTTTTTTTCCAATCATACACCATCCTTTTATGTGGCATCAATTTTTCATCTTTGATGTTGTATTCATCATTGATTTGGTTGATGACTAATTGAGAGTCTCCATAAACTTGTAATTCCATGACATTCCATTCCAAAGCCATTTTGAGACCTATGACCAAAGCTTCATATTAAGAAATATTATTTGTGCAAGGAAACAATAGTTTGTAAGATTTGGGAATTGTGCAACCTTGAGGTGTGATCAAAAGAATTCCTTCCCCTAAACCATTTTGAGTATAGGATCCATCAAAATATAAAGTCCATGTCTTTTCTTCCACATTAACAATCTCTGAATCAGGAAATTCCACTTTAATTGGATGTGTAGACTCTAAAGGATGTTCGTCCAACTGATCAGAGATTACTTGTCCCTTTATTGCTTTCATATCCATGTACTCAATGTCAAACTCACTAAGTACCATCACCCATTTTGCAATCCTTCCTATTAGGGCTGTTTTACTAAGTAGATACTTTAAAGGATCAATTTTGGAAATTAACTTCACTTTATGCATCAACATGTAATGTCTAAGATTTTGAGAGGAAAATACCATAGCTAGGAAAGCCCTTTCCATGAAGCTATAGATCAATTCATACTTTATCAATGTTCTACTCAAGTAGTAAATTACTCTTTCTTTTCCTTCATTATCTTCTTGTGCCAATAGGACCCCTGAAGATTTCTCCATTGCTGATATGTAAAGTAACATGGTTTTTACTTTGATAGGTGACATTAAGATGGGTTGATTCACCAAATATATTTTTAACAATGTGAAAGCTTTGGCACACTCTTCATCCCATGTAAAAATAGAGTCTTTATGTAGCAACCTTGTGAATGAACGACATTTTTTTTCCAATTGGGAGATGAACCTACTTATAGATTGAAGTCTTCCTTGAAGAGACCTCATATGGCTAATATTCTTATGGATTTCCATGTCCATTATTTCTTGTACTTTCTCGAGATCTACTTCAATGCCTTTTGCAGAACAATGTAACCTAAGAGTTTGCCGAATTGTACCCCAAAAGCACATTTCTTTGGATTGAGTCTCACTTTGAATTTCTCTAACCTTGTGAAGATCTTGTATAATATTGGTAAGCGATCCTTTCTTTCATGTGATCTTTCTAGAATATCATCCATATAGTCTTCTAAAAAAGTATGCATCACATCATGGAGGATGGTAGTCATTTCTCTTTGGTAGGTTTCTCCGGCATTATTGAGACAAAAGGACATCAAATTCCCAAAAAAGGTTCCCCATGGGCATGTAAAAGCTATCTTCTCTTGGTCTTTGGGTGCAATTCGGATTTGATTATATCCAATAAATCTATCCATCAAGGAAAGCATAGAACGGCCCGCTATTAAGTCCACTATAGTATCAATGCTAGGTAGTGGAAAATCATCTTTTGGGAAAGCGAGATTGAGATCTCTAAAATCCTTGCAAACTCTAATATATTTATCATGTTTTGTGACTGACACAATGTTGGATATGCATTCTGCATATGAAATTACTCTTATGAATCCAACCTTGAGGATCTTTTCCAATTCTAATTTTACTAAAAGAGCCACATGAGGGTGCATCTTTCTCAATTTTTTCTTTACGGGTTTCACACCAAGTTTCACATTTAAATGATGTATTATGAAGCTTGGATCTAATCTTGGCATGTCGGCATAAGACCACACAAATTTAATTTTCCTTTCTTGAAATAATTTGATGAACTCCTTCCTTTCTGATGGACTCAAAGATGCTGCTAGATGAACAAACTTGGGATCCTCTTCGGTGCCAATGTTAATTTTCTCCATTGGTTCAATAAGGATGGGTGACCTTTCATCTTCATGTTTAGGTAGGGTATCCAACCTCTCTTCCTTAAGTGCCACATTGTGTTTTCACCTTTGGAAACATCTGATATTTTGAGTTTTTTAGGTTCTAGCACTGCCACATGGTGGTTTTCACCACTAGACCTTTTCATTTTTTAATATATTTTTCTTTTATTTTGTGGATTGAGAGGTTGAACCCCTGCCTCTATCATTATGTCCAAATTTTATTCATTGATGGAAGAATATGGCTCAACTGTATTTAGGTATTGGGCCATTGCAAGGTCATTGGGAAAGTATAATAGGTCATTTGGTTCGGATAAATCCCAATCAATGAGTTTGGGGTGCATTAAGGATAAATATTCATTTGGAAAATTCCATTCAAAGGGTTTAAGGACATGGCCTCATTTGAAGGTTTGTACATTGTATCACTTAGGTCTATGACATGGGCTTCCTCAAGATGTTCTATGGAAGTTGGATCAAAGTCTCCTTCACTAGAGTGCTCGTTGATTTCCATGGGAAAGAATGCATGTGGATTAAATACAACATTTGAATCACCCCCCATGAAGGTACCCAAGGTTTACCTATCCATTGAATAGTCCTAGATGCTTGACCTTTGTTGGATTCTTGAGGTTCACTTGACACTTGTGTAGAATTCAAACCTTGATGTTCATTTTCTTGACTTGTAACATTGGGAATAGTTGCATATGTGTGAATAACATCAACTTATATGTCATGACAAGACTCTTTAGAAAAAGAATCCCACTCATAATCCCTAGAATCATCTTCACTTTCAGAACCTACCATGTGCACACGTTCATGGAAATCATGCATTGGACTTGAAATTTCCCCTTTATGTTGGAGACATGTTCCAGATTTCTCTTCTTTTGATCTCCAAGCTAGTTCAATGGGTTCTAATAATCCTCTATTTTGAACTCCTAAGGGTTCTCTTCCATTATACCCCATTTTTGCATGATTTTAAACCCTTTCCCATATTGATCGGTTTGAATGTTGATGTGTTTTACCCTTTCAATGGGCTGATTTGAAGTGTCCTCTTCCTTATAGAGCCATTGTAGTACTTCATTATCCTCCTTCTTTAAGGAAGATTTATCACTCTCTCTTACAAAATGTGACTTGTATCTATGAGGGGTATGAGCACTTGATGGCTTCCCATGTGTCCTAGGAGAGGTTGGCAAATCAAATAGGGAAATAGAATATTCCCCCACTCCCTTGGAGTTAATTCTACATTGTTTTTCAAAGGTGTGCATCAATTCACTCATCTTTTGATATTGATCCTTCTTAGCTTGTTCTCTTTCTTCCTTGGTAGGTTTCAAAGTTTCCATCTTTAATGTAGAAGCCTTAATGAAATTATCATGTGAATTTTGACCCTCATAACTAATCTTTTCCTTTCCCTTAGTTGATGTAGTTGAGTTAGTTTGATTAAGGTTTGAGATGGAAGTAGCATTTGATGCCAACTTCAAACTTTCCTCTTTAGTTCTTCATTAGTATCATTTAGATGACTCCTTCTCTATTGTGAGGAATAAATAATTCATGACTTGGCTTCAATGTATTGCAATATTGAAATGGATTAGAATCTCCTCCAATTGTGATCTCCTCGCCTCTATGTGGAAATTTTATGCATTGGTGATAAGTAGAAGGTATCTCTTGCATTTCATGAATCCAAGGTCTTCCCAATAGGCACTGGTAACACTTATTCTACCTTAGCTGCTACTGATAATGTTAATGCAGGGAAAGCTACTATAGATGTTGCAAGAACAGATTAAAAAATGTGGAACCATAGGCTTGGGCACATGAGTGAGAAAGGGATGAAAATCCTTCACTCTAACATATATAAGTTAATTTCATGTCAAGAACTTGACATATGGTATCGTTTTTTATAGGTCCCACTTGGATAGGTAAAACAATCATGCATTTTGAAGACCTTCCTTCCTCATCATAAGCCTTAATGGTGATTTTCTTTATAGGGTCAATGGATGATTTAGATATCCCTAAAGACTTGACAAGGTTTAAAGTACAAATATTGAGACCGGCTCCCCCATCAATGAGAACTCTCTTAACCCTATGCCTTTGGATTAGCACTTCTATATGCAAGGGAAAATTTTGAGGGTGGGTAATAGACATGTCATCTTGTTCGGAGAATGAAAGGCAACGAGGAGCTATGAGATTTCCTACCATATTTTGAAACTTATCCTCTTCCAAGGTTATAGGAACATTGGTTTCCACTAGGGATTTTTCTAATATTTCTTTGTGATTAGGAGATAGTTTCAAAAACTCCAAAATAGAGATTTGTGCTGGAGTTTTATGCAATTGATCCACCAAACTATAAGGCTTTATTGAAGAAGAGGTTGGTTTGGCCAAAGTAGTTGTTGAAGTAAGACGAAAGGTTTTAGGGGAACTTCCTTGTAGGGTAACTCTTGTTGCTTGCCCCCTAGTTACAACATTAGAGGTCTCTTGAATAGGTTGTTCTTTGATTACCACAACGTTTATAGTACTATCTATTAGGAATAACATTCCACAAGACAACTAAGAGGGGGGGTGAATCAGTTGTAATATAGATTATTAAACTTTATACTTTATAAACCAAATCTACAAATGTAAATGATAACATAGTAAATGCCAACACCATAACACAATATTTTTTGTCAAGGAAACCCTGTTAAAGGTAAAAGCTCAGTGGGAATTAACACCCACAAATAATGTATTGAGAGTATAGTATCCCTATTAAAAGATATTAGCCATGTTAGGAGCTTATTACAACATTACAGTACACAGTCCCTGTTAGGAGACAAACCCTATTAGGATTAAAGGAAAATAGCAGGCTCACTGCCAAGGCACACTACCCAAAGAAGGTTAAAGCCACCCTCAAGGGTTTACAATATGAATCAAGTGTATAAAGAAAATACACATTCCAACAAACTGTTTGATAGCAACTGTCTTTGCTTGGTCAGTTCCAATGAATTATCAACTCGCTTGTATCTAGTAGTCAACAAGCTTCACAGCTTCCACACTTCTCTTTCTTATCTTTCTCTCTCACACTTCTCCACAATAATTTATCATTCACATATACCCTCTTACAATAATTCATTAAGTCAGCTAGTTAAGCTTTCCTAATACATAATTAACTAGGTTGGCCAATTAAGGATTCCCATCATACAAATAATTACATAGCCCCTTGATAAGAAACACACAGTATCTATAACAAGTGTACAACACTTACAATCCATTACATATACTTCTAGATCTGTAATTCATGCTCACAATTAATTTCACACACTACATGTGTGAAGTCGGTCAGGAAATAGGTCTTCTCCAGAATTGATGCAGAGCATCATACAAACCACTAAACATCAAGGATATTGATGATCCCATCTTCATTTAATCATTGAAATAATTTAAAAGAGGAAAATAATATCTTCTTTCACAAGATCAATCAACAACAAAATACTTGTTTGCTTCGTTTAACAAACAACTTCAATATTGTCCCAAGTTTTACAATTTCCAAGAATTGAGTTATTTGACCCACTGAAACTCCAAACCAAAGTTTTTGGAAAAAAAAAAGTTTGTAGATAACTAAAATATCTATCATCTCACAAAATATTAAGGTCTAGGGACCCCATTTTATTCCTCAAACAATTATTGTTTCAGCCTAAAATTTTTGATCCATATCACTGTCATAATTCAGAATTAAAACACCAAACCCTACCTAGGGCATCTCACATCTTTCTAAAAATGAATCAAAATTAAACCAAACAAATTCCACATTAACTATTAATTATTCTAGTTTCTAAATATGTAAGCCATTTATTTTTCCTATCCATATATCATTTTACAAGCCCAAATCACTGCCTGCAACGCCAATGCAGATTTTTAAAAACTAGTTTCTACTCAAATATGCAGAACTTTCACAAATCTCCATAAAAACAACTCAAAACAAAAGGGAATGAAAGTTACTTCAAATATATTTCCAATGAATATTTTTAGAGGTACCACATGCTGCAACATGATTGTATTCAGGGACTCTCAAATCTGCAAATACCCACTTTCACCAAAATGCTCATAACTTATTTATTTCTGATCATAATCACTCCAAACCAAAACCAAAAGAAAGATTATTCATCCTAATATAAATAAAATATATATTTTACAATATTTATAGGCCAGAAATATTTGTACAAGGCCTGAAAACTACATAAAAATAGTTAACACCAATCAAAACAGCAAGTTTTGAAAACACCAATTGATTAAAAATGCTATTCCCCTTCTCATTTATGTTTGGAATGACCAATAAAATGATTTTATAGTATGTGTGGTGGTTTATAAATTCCCAACCACCTTTTGAACCATCTCCTTACACTCTTTTAACCTTTTACAACATACTTGCATCTTTTGACAATATTTTATGCATTTTGCATTACAACTTTTATGACAACTTTACTAGTTTAACTCCA
>MU226224.1:1263800-1335722 GCA_018584345.1 Thuja plicata
TGTCAAAGGTATGATCTCCTCTATAGCCTGAACCTTGGTTCTATATGCAGGTGTCAAAGATCTGAGTATCTTTGCAATCACTTCTTCCTCACTGTAAGTTCCTCCAGAGTTCCTAATACCAGTAACTACCTCATTAATTCTCTATGCATATACTCTGATGTTCTCATCCTCTCTCATCTTCAGTGATTCCATCTTTGTCTTCCAATTCTGTAACTTTGCTTTCTTTGTAAACTTGTCTCCAACATATAGTGCTTCCAGTCTTGTCCAGATTTCATGTTTAGAGTCCAAGTCCTTTACTTCAGTAAATTCTCCTTCTGATAATGTGCTGATTAAGGATTCGCTTGAAACCATATTTCATGAGAATAACTTATTTTGATCCTCATTGGCTTTCTCTAATTCATCCTAAGTCACTACCTTTTCCATCTTCTTTGTTATCATCCAATAGTCAATTCCCAAACATAGAAAATGTGTTCTCATCTTGTTCTGCCAACTGTCAAAGTTTTCAGGATCAAACTTTGGACTATCCTTCCTGTAGTAAGTCATCTTCAAGAACACCTCAAGTTGTTAAACTTTCTCTCTGAGGACCAATAGCTCTGATACCAATTGTTAGGAATAACAGTCCATAAGACAACTCAAAGGGGGGGGGGGGTGAATCAGTTGTAATCTAGATTATTAAACTTTATACTTTATAAACCAAATCTATGAATGTAAATTATAACACAGTAAATGCCAACACCATAACACAATATTTGTTGTCAAGGAAACCCTATTAAAGGTAAAACCCCAGTGGGAGTTAACACCCACAAATAATGTACTGAGAGTATAGTATCCCTGTTAAAAGATATTAGCCCTGTTAGGAGCTTATTACAACATTACAGTACACAGTCCCTGTTAGGAAACAAACCCCGTTAGGAGTCAAGGAAAATAGTAGGCTCAGTTCCAAGGCACACTTCCCAAAGAAGGTTAAAGCCACCCTCAAGGATTTACAATCCGAATCAAGTGTATAAATAAAATACACATTCCAGCAAACTGTCTGATAGCAACTGTCTTTGCTTGGTCAGTTCCAATGAATTATCAAATATTCTTGTATACAACAGTCAACAAGATTCATAGCTTCCATACTTCTCTTTCTTATCTTTATCTCTCACACTTCTCCACAATAATTTATCATTTATATATACCCTCTTACAATAATTTATTAGGTTGGCCAGTTAAGCTTTCCTAATACATAATTAACTAGGTCGGCCAATTAAGGATTTCCATCATACAAATAATTACATAGCCCCTTGCTAAGATACACATGGTATCTATAACAAGTATACAACACTTAAAATCCATTACATATACTTCCAGATCCATAATTCATGCTCACAATTAATTTCACATGCTACATGTCTGAAGTCGGCCAGGAAATGGGTATTCTCCAGAATGCACAACATAGATGACATCATCAGTATCCAATCAACAATCAAACTCAACCGATTATACTACCATATGTCAGTTGTCTAGCAGTAAGCTCAAAAGTTTTGAAATATCTTTGCTAGAAAGATATACCTGAAATATAGAGACCTGCTCTGTCTAGAATCATAGTTACATTCTAGAAAACTAGTCTTCACTAAATCAATTGTAACATCCATAGTAGGTAACATAAGGTCAAGTGACCTTATGAATAATGTTAGCACACATCCTTCTACATAAATCCAACTTCGATCATTCTGACTCATCCGTACAGTGTCTGTACACTCCTTCCAGTTAAGTAGCCAGTCTGTCTTCTCCATAGAAATATATGTTGACATCAGTGAGAAAACATGAATATCAACAACATGATTAGTAATGAAAACTGATATCATCCAACACTATCATGTCCATTAATAGTATTTTCATAGCTATGGGAAAAGTTTACATTGTTGTTTCCTCTCAAATTGTTTCCTCCATTGTTTGAGCTGGAAGATTCACCCTTTTCATGCTTGTAAAAAGGATTTTTAAATGTTGTGTGATCTTCGTTGTTTTGATGGCCTTCTACCTTTATCACACTATTGTCAATTAGGTCTTGCACTTTTTGTCTCAAACACATGCAATCATTTGTCTTATGTCCTTGATTTCAATGGTATTGATAATGACTAGACTCACTCCACCATGTAGGTTTGATTTGTGGTTCATATAGTTGAGCTCTAGGTAAGTCAATAAGCTTATTAGCAATGAGGGTTATTAATTCCTTCTCAAGAGGTTCACCCAAAGGTGTGAATGTTCTTTTAGGAGTTGGTGTAAAGAAAGGCTTAGGCTTGTTAGCCCCTTGATTGTTCCCAAAGTTGTTATTGTTATTGTTGTTGTTGTTGAAAGGTACTTTGGGTTCTTGGGTCACATTATTAGCTTGAGGAAATCCTTTGGTAAGAATAAAAGGGGTGGCCTTCAAATTATTAGCCTCTACAACTCCATCATTCACCACTCCTTTATTGTTATTCCTCATCCAAAACTAATTATTGTTAGGAGGATTTTTATTTTGGTTGTTATTGGAGGTATTGTTGTTGTTTTTGTAAGGCTTAAGTTCTCCACTTTTGACCAATACCACTTCCGTGGTAACCCCATTCTTAATTAGGTCTTGGAGAGACCTAGGATATTGTAGTCTTAACCGGTAATTCATCTCGTTAGTCAATCTATTAATAAATATTTCCATCTTCTCTTATTTAGGTACACTTCAAGGGTATCTAGCAAATACCGCTCTCCATCATTGTAAGAAAAGTAGGAATCCTTCTCCCTCTCGTTGCTTGGTATTACATAAATTTATCATTGTAACCTCAAGTTTGATATTGTAGGAATAATGAGTCATGAATTTGGAGGCCAACTCTTCAAAGGTTTGGATGTTGGAGGGTAACTTCAAAAACCACTCCATGGACATGCCTCCTAAACTTCTAGGAAACAACCTCATTATATAAGTCATGTTATGCATGAATTCTAGGCTCAATGCCAAAAATTCCCTTAGGTGATCTTGAGGATCATTTGTTCCTTCATACTTGTCATATTTAGGGAAGATAGCATTAGTTGGGTATGGAACCATAATTAAGGTCTTATCAAATGGAAAAGGACACAAAGCTTTGATAGAAAAGGGTTTAGGATCCCCACTTTGTTTCATCATATCCAATTTCATTTGGAAGAGTTTGAATTGTTTGTTCATGATATCAATAGGATTAGCCTTAGCTTCTTTTTGTTTAAGTTTATTACATCATAGTCATGGGGAAGTTTGAGACCCATTTGGGCTAGGTCTAGGAAGTATTTTTCCTTGCATTTTTCCAACACTTTTTCCATGAGCTTCATGAAGAAGGGAATTTGCATTGCTTCATTGACCTTTTTTTCAGTTGCTTCTTCATACTTAGGGTCAATGTTTCCCCCACTATTATTTTTATTGTTTAACCCTTGGTTGTTAGGGTCAACATTTCCTCCTCCAAGATTATTGTTGTTTAACCCTTGGTTTTTAGGGTCAACATTTCCTCCTCCCATGTTATTGTTTAACCCTTGATTTTTAGGGTCAACATTTCCTCCCCCAAGATTATTATTACTAACCCCACCACCTCCATTTTTGTTCATATATTTGTTAACATGGTTAACTTGATCGGGGTCCATGTTTCCAAACAGAAAATACATTGTTGGCTTTGTCTCCTTTATAGGTTCTCGTAAGGGTCTTGAAGAGGTGAAGGTATCACTCAGAAAAGGACACTCCTACCTTAGATAAGTTATATCGGGTTGCAAGGTAGACTTGATATAATGAGATCTAGTAAAAGCCCACATGAACATAAATCATATAGAGATCTTAGGCTTTTCTCTTGTTTAAATGATCAATCCTAGGATGATTTTGTGAAATGTCCTAAAATGGAGGATTCTGATCAAGTTGAATATACACAGAGGTAAAATCTCTAAAAGGGTATCCAAAAATGTAGTTATCTTGTTTTCAAACCTTCAAGAAATATCCACTATCTACCCTTCTTTGTTTATGGGCATCACTTCCTAGTGTGTAGGTGTGACTTTAATGCTAGTACACATTGACTAGAATTCTTATACGTGACACTTTGTAGTTAGTACATAGCATTTTCCTTTTGATAGGCATTGTTGAAATGTTTCTAGGCAGCACTTTCCAGTGACTTAACGCAGTTTTTAACAGATGCCAGGTGTCATTTCAATTTTTCAGGCATCACAGATCTGTCTGTAGGTGTCACTTAATTGTTCATACGTGGCACTTAACAAATCAAAGTTGAAATTTTCAATTTTTTTAGGTTTTAAAAGTTTAAGTTTTTTGTTCAAATCTGTCAGAGAAGATTCTTGCTTGAAAATTAAATAAAAAATCAACACACACATCAAATTTGAATCATGCCCCTAAAACAACACTAAAAGTGTATGTTCTCGATCATTTTCACAAGTATAACACAAGAAAATCTTCCAAGAAATCTACTTAGAGTCAAATTTGGCTTTTAACAATGGCTCTAAAAGGTAGGCTTACTATTTTAACAAAGTTTTAGTGAAAACCTCCATTCTAAATTTTGTCAAGTTCTTTTACCCCCTTGCGGGCTTCCCACACGCACAAAAGTATGATTTTGCGCAATACCAAAGGAATCATCGAGGAAGTGAAGATGACTTGCACACAACTTAGTCACTTTCTAATTAAGGTAAAGAGCATTTATTTATAGTGGGTCGAATAGTATCGCGGCTAAAGTGATTGTCTCCTACTTTGGGTCGTTCCCTCTCACCGCCTTCGTAATGGAATTCTCAGAAGGTAGGCCCTCTAAAGTTCTAATTGATCTAGCATATATAGAAAAAAAAGAAATCAAACATGGTTCAACAAGTTTGGGAGTTTTATTCACTTAGAAAGTGAAGAGAATATCCCTATTTTTGTTCCTTGTTCTAAACACCTCAAACACACTTGTTCTTTTTCAACCCCTTGAAAAGGGGGTTCTTAAAATTGAAGTGTTTGGTTAATTCCTTATCCCTTTCTTTCTACCAAGTTGAACTCACACGTTTCACTTTTTGATCTAGTTAACAAAGTGGAGAGTATATGCCTAATGTTTGTTCAATTTTGACAATAATAGGGTTTTTCCTATTAAACTAGATTTAAAGAAAAGCCACAATTTAAGCAATGCAAGCTTGATATGAAAAATACCTCTTTTGTAGCTAGCAAAGGCTAGGTGCTTTTTTGAGGTTTTTGGTGTTTATTTCCTTACTCACCTAGTGGCGATCATTCCGACTCTGGCTCCACCAACAAGTTAGTCAACACAAAGAAAACAAAGTGAAGAGAAACTTGAAACTAAATTGACAAAATTCTCCTAAGTTCTTTTTGATCAAATTTTGCAAAAATCAAGCTTAAAGAACTCAAAAACAAAAAATCAACTAAAGAGTAGGGAATTTCCTTTTGTATGCAAAAAAAACTTTCATGTAGTGATCATACAAATGTTCTTCTTTTAAACTTTCTAGAAGATTAAAAGCATGAATTTTATTAGACTGTTTAATTTGTTCTCTTACCTCTTTACTAGGCCTTGTAACTCTAAGTTCTGGTTTTTGGACTTTTAAATATTGTATCATCTGCAAGGAACAAAAAAATAGAGAGTTATAACAAAGAGCAAATCAAATTAAACTTGATATAAAATAATAAATTATACGTGGCATTTAATAGCTAATACGTGACATTTAACTATTACTAAGCGAAATTGAAACTTTAACACGCGACATTCAAAAATGCATAGGCAGTAAAATAAAATTCATTGGTGGCACATGAAGTTTAAAATGTGGCCAAAGATTGATCACACATGCCAAATGAAAGTTCATAGGCGGTTCTTTGCAGCTCACAGACAACACTTTACAGGCTTAGGCATTACACTTTGTCTCATACACGGTGAAAGAATTTAAGACAAAAATAGAGTAAGATCTTCAGGCGTCACTTCACTGTGCACAGGCGTCATCAGATTTGTCATATGTGGCAGTTCACCTATTTTTTGTAAAATGAACAAGAAAGTGAAGCCAAAACACACAAAATTTGATAAAAATGATGGAAATGAGCCCTAAAGCCCCACGGTGGGCGCTATTTGTGTGTGAATTAATACACCTTCATGGAATTGATTTATTCAACTACAATTCTATGGAAAAATAATGCAAATTAAACTAAATAATTGAAATTAAATCACTAAACATTACATGGCTCTCTAACTAGTATGCTAATAGATCTCTCAGCCTTAATCTCTATCAATGACAATCCTAGAATGAGAAATTGAAGATAAAATGCCTAAATCTAGCTCAATTCTCTCAAGATGATATGAAAAATGAACTTAAATGATCATGATAATGCTTTCAATTCTAACAATTTTCTCTCAAATGCTCAAGATAATGCTCAATTGCTCTCAAATTTCCTATAGTAATGATGTTATGCATTCAAATTTTCTAGGATATGATTATTCTTGAACATGGCATGTATTTATAGTAAATTCCCAAGGGTAGGGGATAGAGTTACTTGATCATGATTTATCCTTCGTTAGGTGAAAGGCTTTGAGATGGTTTCAAATGAGGGGACAATTTAAATGGTTGTCTCAAAGGTTGGGCAAAGGGACAAATTTGAGTGATTGAGATTCAAAGTTGAAAATGAGTGATTGAGATTCAAATTTAGGAGTGATCCATGTGCTTTGTGTTCTTAATTCTCATTGGTTGCTCAAATTCATGTTGAAAGATATTAGGATTTATTTAATTCCATCAATTACTTAAATTAGCCATGTAGGGGAATAGGTTCAATTTAATTTTTGATTTAAAACTATACAATTAATTGATTAAAATCAATTATATAATTTGATTGATCCCTTTTAGGCTGATATTTGATCATTTGATTTCATTATTAATTAATCCTTTGATTTTATTTGATTTAATCCCACTTTTATTGATAAATGTCCATTTGAATTAATTTTGATCCATTTTGAAGCATTTGATAAGATTTAAGAGCAATTTGATGAGATTTGCAGATTTTGATGATTCTAAGACACCTAGTCAATTTTGGGTGTCTACCAAATTCTCGGACGATCGTGAGAATCTTCTCTTCCTCTTAGAGAGAGAAAGAGGTGCCAATGTGGATTATCTTATCTTCACTACCCATCTTGATATTTACCTTTTCATATCTTCCCCCATCTGGGGTTCTGGATTCTCTTTCCTGAGCTCGTGGGTCAGAGTCAAAGACACCCTCATTTTCTTCTTGCCTGGTATCATCATGTTCTTTTTCCTCCATGATCTGGTCTTCAAAGACACCAATGTTTTCCATGAAGGAAAGTATGTGTCTATCATCTTCAAAGACCTGAAGATTAGTTATATTATTGGGTATGGAGGGAGTGGACATCATTTCAACTAAAAATTTTCAGAGCTGGGAACCCGCTATAGGTTCTAAAGTAATGGCTGACACAACTAGTGCATATGGAACATAATTCCATTTATGGGGAATCACTTCAATACCAAAATCATCAAAATCCTCAATTAAGCTCCACGCCTGGTTATGATAGGCGATCAATCGTTTACCATGGCATGTGTATTGGCTTTGGATTTTCCAGACTATGAGTTCTGAGTCACCCATTTCCCAAAGGCACATTAATCCTTTTTTGAGGGAAAATAGGATCTTGAGGATCAAAGCCTCATACTCCATTACGTTATTGGTGTAGTCAAATTGTAAGCGATACGATGTGAGGAAAGACTTTCATCGGGGGTTAGTCAATTCCACACTGACTCCACAACCCTGTTTAGATCGGGATCCATTGAACTTAAGGATCCAGACATTGCTATTGGCACATTGTGGTTGTAAATCCTAGGAGGGTGTCATGTTTGGTTTGGGATAGGGGACAAGCTCAGGCACATCCTCTGACTAGGTAGATATGGGGGCCAAAACATTCCCTAGAGGAATCTCCACAAGAGGTTCCTCAAATGGTGGTCCATTGGGTGAGCTCTTGGTTGGACTATTTCAGGGTAGGGCCTTGCCTCTACATTGTTCTACTTGAAAGTATTCAAGGAAGACCTTGGTGACATCTACACATGGTGCACATTCTAGCTCTGAATGATTTTGGCAATGAACTCAACACCAAGTTCTAGACAGTAGGGAGGTTAGATTTTCCTGGTCACCTTGGAACTTCACATCCTATTTTAGCTCCATGACAAGGTCAAGGATCCTTTGAGTGATGAAAAGATCTTTGTTGGGTATCACTCCACCCAAGATGAAATCTAAGGTCAAAATTTAGTTAGCCCTATATAACCCAGGCTCTAATTCAGAAAAAGAAATTTCTCTAACTTGGCAATAGTCGGTGAGAGCTTGCTTCATCCGAGGTTCTCTCTCTAACCTAATTTGGTTAGCTTCTCCCCTCCAAGGGATCCATAGATGGGAGAAATCAATCAAGATATACCCATTCAAGGATTTAGACCAATTCTGACTTAGGAGCATCCCGTAAGTCTCAGGGATGTTGACCACCTAGATGTCAATGACACTGGATATCTGGGGATCTTGTACCAACTAGAATAGGACATATTTTAGTTCTCCCACCATTTTAATAGTGGTCTTGTCCAATGAGACAAATGCTCCTTTGGATGGTGTGGGATTCAATCTAAGCTTCTTGCAGATGGATAGGGGCATGACATTACCCGAAGCTCTAGAATCCACTAAGCAGGTGTGTAGTTTTATACCATAAATTTTAAGTCTGATAAAAAAGGGAGGATCTTCTCTACTGCCCCAGAATATGGCCACATTAGCATCATCATATGTCACAGACTTGGGTGGGTGGTCACCTGATTCTAGGTTCTCCAAGTACTATAGGAGAGAATTTCTATGCTTGGGACAACTAAGTAGGACTTCCATCAAGGTCATGGTGGTAGTATTATTTTCCATCACGTTTGTGATGTCGAACTTTCCTTTAGGGGCCCATGGAGATTTTATAATAAAATCATGTGTATTCATAGGCATGGGTCCTTTGGAAGGGGATGGGTTAACATTTTTTAAAGGGTCCTCATTAACTTTGTGATTGCCTTGCCTATGGTAGATGACTTGTCACTAACTACCAGAGTATCAACCAACTTCACCTAAAGAGGCATGTAGGAGAGCTTGCTCTCCTGGCCTCCAAGCACCTAGTTATCAGGTCATGATGGTGCGGGCTTAGCTTAGTTGGACAAGTGACTATTTTTTTTAGGGGATAGCTAGTTTGGACTCATAGACCTCTAAAACTTTGGGGATAATGGGTTTCCTATAAGCATAGTTTATATCCGGCAAAGAAATAGAAAAAGATAGGATAGGGTTAGTATATATCTCTAACTATATCCATGAAATATATTCTCTTAACATCAAAAAAGTTCTAGATAAAATAAAAAATGGATACTAGATATACATGTAACCTTCAATCAGACATATATCAGTAGCAAAGAAAATTATTTCATTGAATCATTACAGAACTGGAACACAGGACATAAGAAAACATACAACATGAGAAGTATTTCACTAACTCTAGGATTAGAAACAACACAGAGCTCAGAGCTGAATGGTGTTCCTCATTATTTCATTAAATTTAAATCTAGCTTCACTGGTAGTTACACTAGCGTCTCCAAGGGAGCATTAATCTACTCTGAACTTCTAAGAAAACCATAATGCTAAAAGATTGAAAGCTTGTATTACTAGTGGACAGTTAAATCATCAATTTGTCAACCCTTCAAAAGGGCATCAGACTTTGTATTTATAGAAAGTTATAACTATCTAAGGGACTAACCCTATGCTAGCTATTTACATTATATTACATTATTTACAGCCGGTACTACCTACACTGGCATAATTTCCTAATATAATACAATCATTTGAGAAGAGAAGAGAAGAGAAGAAAGAAAGGAAAGAGCCCTAGAAAAACTACCATTGGAAAAAGTGTCCTTGTACTTGCAGACATGATGGATCTTCCTTAAGTGAACTAGGCCATGCACCCTCTTTAATGTTCTTCTGTACTTTGGTGACTTGGGTGAGTAGAGGTACGCTAGAGAGTAAATGCTAGAATGATGCCTCAGGGTCCGGGAGGTGTCTACAGTGAACCAATGGATTAACAATGACTAGTCACACCAAGAGGGACAACCAAGACCTCAAAACATGCTATAGATAGTGATTTGTCAGTTTGAGGGAGATGTCAACACACATCACTAAAAATAATACAAAAATTGGGAACCCGGGGTCTGGGGTCCGGGAGCTTATGCTCAAAGAATAAAGAATGAAACTGTAGGAAAATTTTTTTGAAGGATCCCAGGAGTCCAAGATATCTTACTGGTGTTTGAATTTTTTTTATGCCTCCAAAATCTGGGGGATGCCATCTTCCTTGATATCCTTCAAATAATCTTGATAATCCATAGATCCCTCAAAATGGAGGTTGACACTTTTAGCCTTATCTTTTAACTCCGTAGCCACCTTGGCTGCATTGTAGGATTTGAGAAACACTTGGGAGAGTTCCACCATGGTAGTGCCATTAACATTTCCCCTTGGTCAGAATCAAGCCTCGACCACTTCATCAAACTTACCAATTACAAAATCAATGGGAGTGTAAGTCTTGGGGCTGAGAGGATCAACCAATGTAATTTCCTAGATAAGGGAAGCATACTGATCAAAAGGAGTCTAGATCACCTGCAATTATTCTTCCAACACTCATACCAGTTTCTTGGCAGTTTTAACTTTGAATGCAAGTCTGGAGTACTGAGTCAGGAGGAACCCATATGATTCATCCCCTAGAATGCCAGTGTTTATTAACTCATCTTCCCTGAGATCTAGAATCTCTGATGAGGTATCTCTCCAATCTTCATATTTCTTGATCTCTCCCTGCCACTGGGGAAAGGTGGCCTCTATCTGCTTTGATAAATCATTCACCTAGAAATTTTTTGGGAGAGACTCAGAAAAGAAACTTCTTATCACCCCTACCTGATGAGTGATCCACTCATCTACCGCTAACAACTTCTTCTTCATGATTTTTAGAGTATCAACATCACTCTATGGTAGCGATGTCCAAGGGACTGAGGGTGTGGGTGTTTCAGAGGTGAGGGAGCACACCAATTCTTCCAAGAGTCCCAAAAGGTTGGTATTGGCTACTTTTAGCTCTTAGATCTTATGAGTCTATTTCTCATATCAAGCCTGACTATCCTGACCTGCTTCACTTAAGAGTTATAGTTCCCCCTACTGAGTTCTTTTTCCCAGAGACACCTCTATAATTACATATTCTTTGGTAGCTACCTCAAAATCCTCTTTTCCTGCTGGAGGGGCAGCGACTGTCACCACAACATTACCATCTGGGGCCCTTCTAGTGCTATGAAGGGTATGAGCCTTCTTAGGCTTCTTAGGAATTTGGCCTTCGACCAACATCTCAGAAAGTGATAGTGGGGTCATGATAGTAGTTGGGGTTTTCCTTTTCCAGGCTTCCAATAACCACTACGGTGGGGCAGCTAGCCTGCCTGTCATCATCATCCCTGAGTTTGAAGTGTCCCCGACATTTAATTCAAGTTCCCCCTGGCATATTTTCTATTGTATCGATGGGGTCCTTGTTTGTGTATTCTTTATCTGCAGCCCCATCACCCTCCAAAATGGTGTTCTCTAGTGGACAAGGTGGCAGAGGAGGGAGAGGCAGCTCATTGAGATCTACCTGCTGAAAAATGGCTGTAACTTTGTCGGCCACCGTATCTGGTGGTGTGAGAAAACTTTGATTATCAATTAAGTCCAAGAGTATAGCATCAGAGGTTATGGTTTCTCTCGAAGGTCTGGTTCCCTCTTCAGCTAGTGCTTTTTATATGACTGGGTCATTCCTTTGTTCTTTTGGCACTTCCTTTTCACCTTCAGCTTTATTAAGTTAGGGCTCACCGTCTTCATGGGCTGCCACATCTTCTGGCCCTGTTGACTCAAGTATGGGGACTTCAACTTCTTGTCCTTCAGTCTCTTCTATGGCACAGTCAACCATACTCTATAATTCTCCAAGATCACCTAGCCGAAAGAAGTCATCGACATTGATCTGTGTTATCTTTGGGTGACTCGCTGGGTGATCCTCCTTTTCAGAGGAGTAGGAGGAGGAGGAGGAAGAAATAACCTCAACCTCTGATACATCTTTGAGATCCAGGCCCAGATTATTTCTCTGTGGGGACCAAATTTCCTTTTGTTTCTTTCTCCTTTTAAGTGGCACTTCGGGCTCTACAGCTACCACTGCTTCGGTGATTTCTAATTCACATATTGCACTTAATAAAATAGCCAAGGATGGAGAACCTCTTGGCAGGGGATAGAAGCCTACCAAGGTAGCTCCAGGACCAAAAGTCACTTTGGAGTTTGTTGCGTCCATTAATTTTTGGGAGTGCTCCAAATTCTCACCCAACTGCTCCATCAAGGGGGCCAAAATGGGATCCAAGACCTAAGGTGGGGTGCCAACTTTCTTCTTTTTGTGGGCTTTGGATTGCTTCGGGGCCCAGGAACTTGAAGCTCCCAAACAATACTTTTCCAAATGGACACTCTTTGGGAAAACCTTCTCAAAATATGAGTGCCTGCACTTAAGTACTACTCTTGAGATGACCTCAATATCCAAAATTTCTAGTGTATCCCAATCCACCAGAGGGAGATCCATCTTAACTACACCTGTCTCTTTATACTCAGGGTCATCTGGGGGCCCGGTGTCTGAAAACGTCTGTGGGAATGTTCAAAGCTCAAGCTGTTCCATCATCCCTTTTGTTATCCTAGTGTAGTATCACTTCCAGAAATCATAGTCATCCTGGTAGTTGGCTCAAAAATATTCTATGTGCCGAACATGGGGGTTCACCCCCTTTGGCATCAACCTTGCAAGTCACCCAAGGGGATCATAATCCTTGTAGCGAAAATAATATTTTTCTAAGCTAATACTGCTTAGCTCATTTTTGGCTCCCCAGGCTATGTCTAGGGAGAAAGAGTATCCCCCACAAATGAAAGTGAATGTCAGGGTGGTAACTTTCTTAGCAAAAGCCAAGACATGAGCCTCCAAAATATGCCTGCAGAATTCTAACAAAACTACCCTGTCTCCAAAATGTTTGGGTAATAGGAAGGGCTCTCTCGAGAAGATAGATACCTAAATGTACATGTATTGGGAAAAATAAATGAAGTATCAGCCCCACGCAGCAACCAAATTCATGTCCTGCAGAGATAATCTGTATCCTTGTTAACCAGTGATCGCCTTGACCCCGTGAAAGATGAAGGTGTTGTTGACTCTACAAAAATGTGGGAAGCTCTAGTCCCACTAAATCTAGGGAAAGTGATCCCATGGAGAGACCTGACTAGGTCCTTCCCTGAGAAAACCAACCATTGTTAAACCTTGGATCCCCTGGGACTGCCAGGCAAGTAGCTAGAGGACGTAGGAAGTCATGTATAACTTCCGCTCTAAGTTGACCCTCCTCAACTGGGCGTCTACATGTTTGGTGATGATATCAGTCTAGTTGAAGTGAGACTTGTTGGTGGTCATACCATATAAAAAATAATACATCCAGATGGAGAATTCCCAGGCATGTGGCTCCCCGAAGATCCTGTATAAGAAGATAATTCCCGCTTGGATGGGCTCGTTAAAGTTTGAGCAATGAATCTCTATCTGCATCTTCTTGTAGTCCTGGTGTAAAATTTTCTTCCAATGTGTGTTGAGGTGGTGCCATGCCATGTCTTATGCACCCTCATACTGCTATAGGGCCTTGGCCTTGGTGAGAGAAATAGCTCCCACAAATTTCGGGATACACCACCCTTTGGTAGTGGCGTCATGATCCAATGTGATAATGGACACTGAGAATCTGAGGGGAGTAGGGGAAACCAACACAGTAGCCATACTTCCTGGGCGATAACCCCTAGCTAGGAGAAACATTATCTCTGACACTATTACTGGGCATGGAAAACCAGCTGCTTGAATGATTTCGGATGCCACTAGCTTAACTGAGATGGATTCATTATAGCGTCAAAGTTGATAGATCATCTGAATAAGGCCCTGTAATTCGGCCCATGTGCTAACATTCATTTTGTTGATCTCTTTAAGTGCAAACTCAATTTGGTACCCATGAATTATCCCATTATTATTATATTTCTGGGTTAGCGGGAGATTTTCTAATGTTTGCCCTATCTTTTTCTTCTTGCTGGTGTCTATAGAGACACTTGGGAGTTCTGGACTCCCAGGAGGTGAAGATTCTGAAGCCATTTCTTGCTTATGTTAACATGTACTTGCCAACTAGACCACCATCAGTACATAAACATTGAGAGATTCAGGATTCTGGAGGCCTTGAGAATATCTTTGCATTTCCACTTGAAATGGAGAATTGTTAGGGCATCCTAAATGAGATCATATGTCCAAAATTCTATACAATTTTAACATATAAAATACTTCTCGCTTACTGAGGATCCAAAAGGATAACTCAAAAAGAGGTCGCATGAGTTAGAAATGGCCATATTAATTAACACGCTTGACACTAACTTGAAAAGACAATGACCACCAGGAATAAGATAGGTGGCCCTACTATCATACTTTAACACGCGCCTGCCCACTCAGCTGAGTAATGACAAAATTGGATAGCTATTCTCGTGCGAGTGGCATGAATGCTATTTGTGATGAGTTTTAATTTTTTATTTGTGGGAACTAATTTTTCCATTAAGGTGGAAAGGATGGAGGAGAGAGAAAATTAATGGCCTACTAATGAGCTGACATCTATAATTGACACACCTACCTCATCCTCATCCAGGGCATCACCAACCAGGGTGGTGAACCTAGTTATTAAATAGGCACGGTATGAGACCTCGTAACAAATGGGGAAGAAAATGGGTCTTTTAGGGACAACTCCCCTAACACCCATCTGTTCAAACAACCTCAGAAACACCATATTTCTATGTAGGGACAAGGCAAACAATGCATTGTAGATTTGCAAAATTTACAGACAGGGAAAAACTTACAGCGATCTACTAGAACTTGCACACTCAAACCAATAGCTCCATCAACCAAAATCGCAGAGAACACCCTGCAGAATCTACTACACAGAGCACCAAAAAGATATTTACAACATATACAAAATATACAAGACATAGCCAAAACTAGATAGATTTACAGACTCCCTAGTAGGAAGCAGGCAATATTCATAGAAATTTACAGCCCAGGAGGGTGGGTGCCTTTCCTTCCAAGCTGGATGACTACAAAGGGAAGAGGACACACCAAACTCAAGGATGACATCATGTCAATCAAAATATGCAACCCTAGAGAATAAAATAGATGAAAAATGACCAAGAATAGACACAGAGAAACAAGAAAAATGGACCAGCCACGCAAAAAAAAGTAGGAAGCATGCAGAAAAATGTAACACAAAAGAAACACAACAAAGAAGGAAGAAAAAAAAAAGAAAAACAAAAGAAAAATCCCAATGGCCTACCTGAACCTTGAAATGTTTAATGGAAGGACCTACAACTGCTTCACTCTATCACCTAAACACTCCACCAGACTTGATGAACACACCTCTGCACCTTCTAGCCCAAACATTTTGCTTAGAAAAAAAATCACTTCGCTCTCTAGAAAAGTTCGCCAGAAGGTAACTTGTTTTTAGTAAGTGTAAAAATGAAAAGGTAAAATGCCTTAAGTAATGCCTAGGAAATCTCATTAATTACTAAAAGTAACTTTAAGAAACACATTGGTAGCTGGGATCCAGACCCACAAAAACCTAACGGTCATCCCTCTTCCAAATAAAAGAAAATGATCGCCAGGAACAGAAGATCTAGAGTCACCCACTTGGGGATGACACTCTAGGACATAGATCCCAGAAGAAACAATGAACACAAAAGGGAAACCAAGACCAGGCGAGACCAGAAGAGCCCAAGAGAAACAAGGAACCAAGCCAAAGAAACAAAAAGAAAGCAGGGAAATCCGAAAAGGAAAAAAAAAAAAAGAAAAGAAAAAAAAGGGGAACCTGACATTTTGCACACAAATGCAGGGAAGGGTATGCAGGGCATAACACTTTCATACAAAAATTTCAAAATAATATTGGTCTTAATATTTATTTGATTGTTTTAATGCATTGTAAACAAGGTGTTAAAGAAAAAGTGACTGATTTCAAGGTATATTTAAACATTTGCATGCTCAGATTTTTTCCTATGCCTAATATTGATGTGAAATGTAGTTTCATTTCTAATTTACAAAAATACATTAGAGATAATATTCTTACTTCTGAATATTTTTCTTTTACTCAATTCTATGTTGTGCTTCATAATTATTTGTATCAATTGAGTCGATTTGAGAGCACCACTCCAATGACTATGGTTGATAAGAGTGATGTCACATTCCAGTAAAGTATAATAAGATTTGGAAACCCAATAACATCATCAAGATTAGTAATTCATCCAAGAATTTTAATGATCAAGTGGCAACAACTTCTAAAGGTGTGGCTCCTTTGTCATTTGTTTTTAGACCTTCTCATAGTTTTACACAACTTTTTGAATCTTTCCATAATGTGATATTGAAGTTGATTAATGCTAAACTGTTAACCCTTCCTCCTATAAAACCTATTAGCACATCTAAACCTTTGTGCAAACCCTGTTATCACAAAGATTTTTGTCAATACCATTATCAAACCAGCCATGATACTAAGAAGTGCTCCCATTTGAAATATTTTATTCAAGACCTCATTGATTCTAATAGTATATCTGTTGAGGGTGTTAATGATCAAGGAAACAAATATATAGCACCTCCCAACCAAAAATTACAAATCTATACCAATCCTTTGTCTTCTCATTCAACCAATATTATTGATTCTACACAATCTTTACCTTCTTCTTCCACTCATGTTGTTGACTATGATGATATGTGTATGGAAGCCAAAAACATTGTTAATCTTATTGATCAATCATAATATGAACCTAAACCCAAACCTAAGCATGATCTATACATTACCTTTGATCTTAGTGAGATTATTAAAGCACTTAATGATCCTCTTTACATTGTTACAAAGGTTAACGATCTATTTTCTCACAATGTCCTTATTGACCCTTCTTGCATGGTGAATGTGATAACTAAAGAACATATTTACACTAGACAATTACAAAATTATTTCTATGAAAAAAATGATGTGATGACCCAAACTTGAAATTGTTTCACATATACTACCCATGGTTCTATCACTTTTTCCCATAGAACTTGGCGGTAAAACTCTAGATGTCACCTTAGTTGTCATCTCAACTTTTAATCAATTTCAAGTTAGACTTGTTATTTCTTGGTTTACCTCGATGGAAGTTGTAGTATCTCATATCCATAAGTGTTTTAAGTTTCCCCATAAAGAATAAATCATCACTGTTAACCATAGTATTTACCAGTCTTCAGTGCCTCAAGAGTCCTTTTACCTTGATTTATTTTGGCCTTCTATGCCTCAACCAAATCAACCTTGCAAAGACAATATCTTTTGACTCTATAAAAAATAAAAAAATAAAAAATATTTTTGAGCTTAGAAATCCTAAGGATGTTCCATCTCCTTGCCAAGGACCTGGAATTATTCCTACACCTCCTATATATTATTTCATTCCACCTCCTATATATTTTATATTTTTTTTTGATGTCATATCTTAATATCTTATAAACATTCTATCGATTTTATATCTCAATCTAGAAGGGTTCCTTCTAATCTTCCTCGTAAAGAAGAAAAGGGCCTCATGTTGATTGATCCTAAACCAAACCCAATCTCTAGCCAAACCAAATAAAACCATTGTACTCATGATCGTCTCCATAAATGTCATGCTAGAACTCGTGATTGTTCTTCCCAAATCCTTTCTTAACCTAAAATACCTACTGATTCTTTGATTCCCTTTGATCAACCTATGCATAGCCCAAAGGAGGAAGTTAATTTGAAAAAGATGAAATTGAACAAACATGATAATTTCATTTGTATCTTGGATTCTATTACAATTAATTTGGATGAAAAGATACTCTTGATGATTATGCTTTAAATGTTCCTAATGCAACTGATGATTATATTTATGCTAGTGATTCTAATGATATGTATGAGCATATTGATGTTAATCATGATTTACTAGCTAGATTTTCAAAACAATTATCTATTAGTCCTAGTGAAGAACAAAGTGACCTATCTTTACATCATGGTCCTTTTTTTGAACTGGCTATTGATCTATCTACCATGTTCAATGTTTCTCATCTTGTGTATTTCCCACCTTCCCCAAGCACTACAAATTGAGATGGGGGGTAGATGATATGCTTGAATAACTCCTCTTGTGCAGTGGATTCCTTGTGCTTGCTTGTTTTAATGTGATTCCCCTGTGATGTGTTGTTTGTTATATGTTTTGTTAAGATTTCTTTAGATGACCCTTGTCACTCCATTTTCACAAGGTAATAAAGGAATCAATGTTTCATGATATTCCTCTACTTGCAACTAATTTATTCTATATTTTTCTACATGTTATGTCATGCATGTTCTATTATTCATAAATATGCCTTTGTGTTGTCTAATTGCAGATGATGCAAAATGATAGTTACCTATTCTTTTGGTCTTTGTGATGTCCCAGAAAGATTCTTCTTTATGACTCTTACATGCTCTTCTTCTAGTTATACTACCTTTGGGGGATGATGATAGTATCAAATTGGTGATCATGATGAACCCTAAGATAGTAGGTCCCTTCATGTTTCTTTGTCACGTGTTTCATTTCCCTTGGTATGTCCTTTCTTGGAGGGATTTCATAGTGGGAAAATTTCTTGTGGGTGCATGTATGCTCCATTAAGCCATTGCTCCCATTAAGAAACTTGAAATCGTTTTAATGTGAGGGCATACACTTCGCTCCTTGTTTCAAATTTTGCACACACATACATAATGATTCAATGCAATCTCTCTTATAGATGGTTAAGGAGACAATGTTTTCCTTGTGTTTATTTTTTTACTAGATCCCTTAATGGAGACAATACTTTCATTAAGGACTGATCTTATTTTCCTTCATCCCTTTGGAGATAGTGTTTTCCTTAGGTATGATCAACTTTTTGGATCCCTTAATAGATACAATTATTTCTTTAAGGATTGATCCTCTTCGATGGGTTGACAAGCATAACACATCTTGCTAGACTATCAATGTCATCATTTACAGTTCTTTCTCTTTGTGTGATCTATAGTAAGGAAATACCTTAATAGGATAGTGGTAATCTCTCTCTCTCTCTCTCTCTCTACTGATGTCTCTTTTATCTTGGTTTTGGAATTGATGAAGACTTAAGTCACTTGGAGGATTGATGTTTCTTTGTCTCCTCAACCTTAATAAGATTGTTCTTATGAATTGATTTACTTTACCATGAGAATGAGATCATCTCATACTTGCACTAAAGTGGGGGCTAAATGTACCATCCTAAAAAGTTAGCACCCATAATTGGATGCTTTATTAGGACCTATTAGACTCTATTTTGGTGATTTTGAGGTCTAAATGCTTGTTATGCTTAATCATGACAACCTTTTATTCTTCCCCCACCCACATATTTTCACCTATCATGACATCCTCTCCAAATTTGAGCTCATTCTCTAGCGTAAAAATGCCAAATTTGTTTTGTCCCTGGAATAGAATGCTTTTGGTATTTTGTTCCTAGGACATGATGGTTTTAGCATTCTGTCCCTAAGGTTTTTGGCCCAAATTTTGCGTGGTGTCCTATGTCAGGGTGTTAATGGTAAATATGATGGTAGTTTTTGGCCTAGATTATTTTTTAATCCTAAAATAATGGATTGAGTACAAAACCCCCTATATCTCCTTATTTTTGTATCAATTATCAAGTGCAAAAATTTATGATCAAATTTTTAACCAATCAAGAGTAATTGAGCAATTGGATTCACGATTTGAAGGCAAGCATCGAAGATCAAGTTTATCCAAGTCTCCAATTCTTAAAGTCCATTCAACTCAAAGGAAATGTTCTCCAATTAAATCAAGTTTCTCTCCCATTATGACTAAGTAGAGGGATTCTTGATCAAGAAAGAAAATCCTTCCTTCCATTTACACTCCCTATCCTTCATTGCAACCAATTATAAGGCATATCTACATTCAAGATCTAGGAGTGGAATCCATAGATCCATGCATTTGTGAGGGAATCATTGGTTTTATATTACATTAAAAATTAAAAACCTTTCTTTCAAGTACATTCAAGCATCTTCATGGGTATGAATGGTTTCTACATCCTTCCATGAGGGTTTATGCAAGGTGAATCAAGCATTTACCTTTTTATGTACTTTCCTTTATGAAATTTAATTTCATTTTTAGGGTTGATTCCTAAATAGGGGTTTGACAAAGGAAAAATAATTTAGACAACCTTTTCCCCATTTTTATGTGTGCAGGAAAATGTTACAGAGTTCTCAGACAAAATACAAAAAAATTAGAAATTGTTGGAAGATCCCTAAGAAATTCATACAAAAATACCATGTATAGATTGTAAAAACTATTATGTACCTAGGTACAGATCAATAAAACCATTATGTACCCTACATTCTATTCCCATATTTTATCCACAGGTCAGATCTGCATACTAGTTTTTCTTTGTGCACTTTTAACCTCTTTTTTAATTTATATTAGTCTGTTTTTTCCAATTTTTTAGTAACTTGCCTAAATTATCATCTACATCACATTTTCCCATCATTTCCATATTTAGTGAAGGACCACTATCCCATTCCATGCTTGAGTCTCCTCTTTAGCCTAGTGAGGCATCTTCATTCTAAATGTGAGATTGTCAAAAGGGATGTGTTAATTTACCTACTTACCCCATCTCGCTATTTCCCACTATACACTTAGTAAATAAGGGAATAATTGGATGAATACACAAAAAAAGTACAAAAATCAACACAATAATACACTTGATTATAATTTAAAAAATGTAATGACATTTGAAAGCACATTAAAAACCATTGCTATGCTCTTTTGTAGTTTCACTCATTTTTCACATAACATTTACATTGTTACATATATCTCAAGGCATCCATCCTATGATCTTGTTCAATCTTAGTGGGGTTTGATTTTAATCAATCTTTTTTTTCGTAATTTCCATTACCAAATGGGAAAGTGTGTAAATTTATTCTCCTAATATAGGAATTTTCTGCATAAAGGGCATAAGCAAAAGACCAAGTTTGTATTCCACCTCCTAAGCCAACATAAATCAATTAAGAGATTAAATGTAAATATTAAATAGCCTTATATAAAATATAAATAATGTCTAATATAATTTGTGTTTTTGTGTCAAATCTTTGATATCTTTCTCAAGTTTAAACAATAATATAAACTAGGTTTGTTCTTTAGCAACTATGTAGTAGGAAAGGGGATGACCTTAAAGCCTGGTTTTCACCGATTCAAAACACACATTACAATAAAAAACCACCTCAAGAAAAATCATATCAAAACCACCTAACAAGAGGGATGCTAATGCAAGATTTTTTCTTTTGAGGTTTCTATTTATTTTCTTCTTAGAATTGAGAAGAGGATATATAAGACTATTATGAAAATGACTAAATAAGATAACAAATGATATACTCATTATTATCATTTTAGTTGCACACTAAATAGATAGATTGATTGTTATCTTAAATTGGATTATGAATTTTATAGTTGTTGTCTTAAGTTGCATAATTGTTGAAATTCAGAAGAGAAAGTATACATACAACATAGCAACTATTTAAAACACAAGGATTTCATAAAGGTACATCTATTTAACACTACTATTCAGATATTGAAGTCAAATGCTTTGATTTTGCATTCATGTTAACACTGATAATGTTGTTCTCTAAGTATTTGATCATATTTAAACTTTCAATTTCATAAATTGATCATTACATTGAACTTTCAAAGTGAATGTAATAAACAAGTATTCCTTCATAGGTTACACCTTTCAGTAGTAAAAATATAGAAGATATACAATGCTAAAAGTAATAAAAGAGAATTAGAGGATTTAGGGATCTAAGCATTGCCTTGGAGAGGTCTTTTTCATTCTGATAACTAGTCATCTAGATCTTCATGGCTTCTACCTTGTTTTCATCCTAAATTCTTCTTCTAGTTTTGTCCTACAATCATAGAGAAAGAGAGTAGTTAGATCCAAGTTGGATCTAAACAATGCATAAATCCCTAAAAATAGCATGTTGCAATCACACTTTCAGAACTACATATCAATCAGGTAACATCAATGCAATAACCAGGTATACATCTGCATTAACTAAATAAAGTATCAAAGGGACATAATTTTATGAAACCTTTTACTGCATATAGTTTTTATCCTACATTTAGAAGGAATTGCTATTTAGGAAAGCAGAGCATCCACATGTCAAGTCAATAAATCCAACCAGCGAACCCAGATTCATACATAAATGTCATCCCACATGAAATTTACATACAAATATGGATTAGCTGATTGAATCCGTTAACCTAACATGGGGACTTAGTGGTGTGTTCAAGCGAGAGATGTCAACAAATTCTAAAGTATGATATGCAGAAAGAAGAGAAATATAGTACAAAATAATTGTTACAAAGTGCATAAATACTGTTACAAATCAACAATGTTAATGCAAATATGCAAAGCTGACATGCTGTTATAAAAGATGCTAAAAAATAAAAGATGGATGCTCCAAATTAAAATACAATGACAATACAATGCTAAGAGGTGCATATGAAAATAATGATGCAATAATGATATGTGTTCCTAATTGAGAAGTGTCACATCTCAATAAACAATGGAGCCCAAGATCAACCAAGGAATATTATGCAGTGCCATTATTATGGCAGGTTCGAAGACCCATAGCTCAACAAAAAATGGAGGCCGAGTTCATGATATATGCAACGACATTATTATGGCATGTGAAAAAAAAAATAGACATAGAACAAAGAGCTCAAGTTTATACAAACAACATGAACTCTAGTTAAAAAATACAGATATGAAGGAAGGCCGACTCCAACTATGGTGGAACCCGAGTTCCATTTAACATGCAGTGACCCATAAGAAAAATAGAGGAGGGCTCAAGATCCATGCTCATTATACATGCACACTTAGCCGAAGATAAAACAAAACAATGAAGAGTTGAACTCCAGAAAGCATGTCCTGTTAACAACAAGAAGCTGGAGCTTTCTAAACAATATACAAAAATGCCATTATTCATGGTTTAAACTTCAGTATCAAAAACATGTATGCAATATGAAAACTGCAAGAAGCCATGTTACCTTCCCATTGTGGTGACATTAGTAGAGATGAGCCTCAGCTTATTAACTCACAAACTATGAGTCATATTTCACAATTTTTTTTTAAGATCATAGGCCGAGCTTAAAAATTAAATGATGAAGCAACAGTCAAATGCTGAATAACAAGCAAATGAATCTCCATATTGCAGTTAGAACACTCAAGCCTCCATTCTTCAAACTCTCACTCTAGATTCGATGGCAGAGAGTGAGCCATCAAAGATAGAGAACTCCATGACAGTCAACCCGAGCTTCATGCATGAATTTTACCAGATTTTCCTTGCAGTTAGGGTTTCATCTCTTCCTAATTCTTCTCTGTGAAGCTAAACAATAACACTAAGTTCAAGATCAAAAAGTGGTTTTGGAGTCCACATAGCAAGTGCCTTGAATATCGTTAAGGCATATGTCCAATTCTGCAGGCATCAAAATTTTAACAATGCCACCTCACTACCTTCGTATTCACATAGTATGCAAGTGGAAAGAGTGGTCATGTCGGCCCTCTTCCACTTAGCATTTTTTAGACTTAGGGATTTATTTCCTAGGTCTATTTTATAAGGTAGTGTAGATTTTGTTATTGTTTTGAATATTATTCAAAGTTTAATCACATAAATATTGGTAAAACAATGTATAATGGATTTATATCCTTTATTAAAACCAATATTTAAGGCACTAGTCATGGTGATAGGGCTAGATTTTAGGCATGGATTATGCCTTAAAATTAGGGATTTTGAAATCATGGAGGGCTTGTTAGAGGCTATATCTTAGGGACACCATTTGAGGCTAAAAATTAGGGATACCTTTTTGTTTGGAAGTACTTTTTTAGGGGGGAT
Source organism: Thuja plicata (assembly GCA_018584345.1). NCBI lineage: Eukaryota > Viridiplantae > Streptophyta > Pinopsida > Cupressales > Cupressaceae > Thuja > Thuja plicata. Next base: position 1,287,828 of record MU226224.1, read on the forward strand.
CTCATTTTCGGAATTAGCCTTGGAGGCTATATAAATAAACTTTGTATTCATTTGTAGGGGTTCAGAATTGGAGGGAGAAGTTGTATTCGTGACATATCATTCCTTTTCACTTCTTTTTTTTGTATTTTGTAACCAATTTTGCAGATTTTGAAGATAATAAAGCTGGCCTTATTATTCACATATTTTTTCTGAGTTCTGTCATCAATCCTTTTCAAGTTTTCTACATTTAAGTGTTTATCCCTTCCAAGCATAGATTAGTGAATTTCTCTAAATTCCTATTCTAAGTTATAAAGAATTAACCTATTACAGAAATCACCTGTTTGTTGGTTGAAATCCTACCATTAGTGGCACCAAAACCCTAATAGTGAATTTTAAACCATCCTAGGTGTTGAGAAGTGAAAGTCATTGTAGAATTTAGTAATGTGTGTCTTGTAGGTACAGTCTTTCAATTTTGATAAATCTATATCCACTTTTGGTGTATCACCTTCTTAATTAGTATTCATTTTCAGTTGTCTCTCTCCCTTTTCCCAAAACCATAAAAGTTAGCATTAGGTGATATTCCAAATCTAACAAGAACTGACCTAGAATCCAGAGATTCATTCTCTCATCCACCAAGGAGAATGTTTCCATGTTCCAATAGGATGGTTAGATTCTGCATCTAGTTATAGGTGCAATCCTAATTGACAAAAAATTTTGGCACGCCTGGTGGGACCTGAACTGCTACATTGTTATTTCAAAGTTATTATTTCTTATTGTTGTTTTGGTGTGTACAACAGTATTTCTACCTTTTTTAAAGGTATTTTATCAAGCACCTGGTGACTTTGGTTAAATTTTTTATTGTAGATTCAGTTGCAGATCTATCTTGATTAGAAGAACTCTGACTAGAGCAAATAGTGAAGGATTCATCTATCAAGAATTACAGCCTAGTAGAAGAGGCAATAGATTAGCAAGAAAAAGCAGAGCATCTCAAGCTACAGGAGATTCTACCTCTTTACTAGGGTCTCATTTTTCACTGTTTGAAAATCCTATCTTTGATGACCAACCTGCCATTTCTGAAATCCACGAGGTAATTATTGAAGATTTTGGCTTTCCTAAATATTTAAGTGTTATTGAAAATTTTGGATTAGAATTACCCATTTTTAAGGCTTCATCAAAGGACCAGTTCACTGCTGTAGCATCCACAATTGGCACTACAACCCCAAGATTGAAAACATATCAAAGGAAGGTAACGCAAGTTAAAAAATCTATTTTTCAATCTATAGTCCAACAACAGGTGCAAACTACAGTCCAGCAGCAAGTACCACCAGTACAGATGGCTCAAAATTTTCCATTTACGGCCTTTGATGCTGGCATCCCATTGCAAATTGCTTCCCACCATGACATTCCCTCAACAACGCTAAAAGGTTTGACGTATTTCAATGGTGAGTATCATATTTCAGCAATTGAGAACATTAAAGACATTACTACTTTATGTGGATTACACTAGGTTACTCATGATGATGCAACATTAAAACTATTAGCGACATCACTTAAAGGTAAAGCATTAGTCTAGTTTAGAATTTTTCCAGTTAACTCTATTAGTACATGGAATGAGTTAGGTATTGTATTGATCAGTAAGTTTGAAGATAGATTAGATAATTTGTCTTTGGTTGAGTAGTTAACTACTATTAAGAGAAATATCAATGAGCATATTTCTGATGTCAACTTTCATTTTCAATGAACTTGGGACAGAATTCCAAGATCTATTAAGTCATCTAATGACTATGTATTTATATTATATTTGAAAGCATTTAACAGTGATATTGCTCTTATGACATAGTCTATGGGAGGTAATACCTTACCAAATGCTTATGATATTATTGTTAGAGATGACAACAGCTTGATAAAAGCTAGAAAATTACCTCCAAGGCCTCCAATGCCTTATTGTGCAGAGATACAACCATTAGTACTAGTGGTCATACCACCTATTGTTGTTGTTCCTCCATTACCAGCACTTAATACGTAGGTTTTAGCAGAGGAACATGCTGCTTCAGTCCCTATCAGGGAGATAAAAGAGCAGACTATGGAGCTAAAAGACACAAATAACAATATTCTAATAAATGAGAAAAATTATGGAAATGAGATATTGAACCTGAAGAGGCAACAAGGGCAATACAATAGGCCTCCACAAGCTTCTTACTAGCAGAATAGGCCATTGAATCAAGCTTTTGGTTCAAATCAACCCAAACAAGCCCAAGGGCAGCAAAGAAATTACAATCAAAGAGATGGTCAAGCATATAATTATGCAACTCCAAGTAATTCCAAGGAGTTAATAGTAATTCCTCAAGTTAATTATGTGAAAGAAGCAGAATGGTGCAACACATGCAATGATGGGCACTATTGGTTGGACTGCCCTCATGCACTTGAAGCTAGAAGATAGAATGTTCTAAAAGGACAACCGATTAATAATCAATTTGAGGTATAGTATGATCAATCACAAACATAAGGTAATCCTAATGTGAGTTTGGTGAATTTCAATAATGATGAAGTTGTTTTAGCAGCAAATTTTGACCCTAATCAAGTGTGAAGACCAATAGCAGCAGGAACAAGGTCAAAAGTAAAGGCTGGAAATGATCAATAACCAAATGACAAAGTACAAAAACAAACAAAGAAACATTTACAATCTCAAAAATGAGCAAAATAGTCAATTCAGATAGTAAGTGAGCCTGCTATTTTAAAATAGTACCAAAAGGTTAGTATCCAAAGTTTCAATATAGTTGATCATTTGAAGAAGACAAATGTTCCCTTGTCCATGTGGGATGTTTTGCTTCTTCTAGGCCAAAAGGACATGTTACAAGAAGCTTTACATTCACTCATACTATCTGATGAAGCTTTGTCTCAACAAAATCCTAAGGTTTTAGTTGCTACAAGTACAAGCACATCCCAGGAATCAGCTGAGTTGATCAAACCACCTCCATTTTATGTCATTGTCATTATAGGACAACATTTAGTCCACAATTGCATGATTGATTCTGGTGCTACTAGCTCGGTTATGCCAAAGAAAATTATAGACCAGCTAGGCCTCAAGTATGAGCCACTTAAAAGGGGAGTGGTTCAATTAGATGGGACAGCAGTAGCAACTATAGGAGTCATAAGGGATCTTGATTTAACGATGCATGCTTGTCTTAGTTTCTCAATTCTTATGGATGTGTACATTATAGATTTGCCTCTTAAGTTCTCTATATGCTTGTCAAGAGAATTTACTGCAAAGATAAGAGGTTAGTTATCAGCAGATTGGACTCACATGCTTTTCTGCATAAGGTACAGTACTAAGGTCACCATATCCTCAGCACCAATTGCAAAGTTATGCATTGAACAATATATTGCTAGTGCTGGGAATGAATAAGAAATTATATGATTTGATTAGGAGGAAATATCTGATGTTTTTGAAGCTCAAACACAAACAAGTAAGTTTCTTGATATGCTATTAGATGATTGGACAACTGACAATGTAAGAATTTTAGATGAATAGATTGAAGAGCCAAGTTTGGGTAACTATGTTATACATGAAATTTTTGATTTTCTTCCATCTTTGGTAAAAAGTGCAGATTTAGATCTAGAACAACAATCTAATGTTGTTTGGAAGCTATTTTTTATGGTTCTCGCAGAAAAATAGGTGCAGGAGGAGGTTGTACGTTGGTTTCACCAGCAAACACAAGGTATTATGCTTCTTTCAGATTCACTCTTAGTTATACAAACAATGTAGTTGAATATGAAGCCCTCATAAATGGATTGAAGTGGGCCATTAAAAGAGGTGTTAGTTGTTTGCAAGTTTATGGTGATTAAGAATTAATTGTGAACCAAGTTATGAATATACATGCAACCAAGTATGATTTATTAAAAAATTACAAACATGTATGGGATTTGATTGAAGGTTTTGAAGCTTTTAATCTGCAATCCATTCCTAGAAATCAGAACAAACATGCTGATAGGCTTGTTGTTGTTCGAGCGCAGTATGATATCCCAAAAGAAATCAACAATAGTAAAGGGCTTAATTATGTTAAAGTAATTGTTAGACCTGCGGTTCCTAACAATGCGGATTGTTGGCAAGTTTTTGAATCAGACCAACATATTGTTAACTTTTTGAGAGAAGAAGTTGAGTTTGCACAGCTAAACTAGCAGAGATTGCAGGAGCAATATGAGGACCAGATCATTCAATTGAGGAAAAAGATGATGCCCAGAGGTCTTGTGACCTTAGAATCTATGTTTGGTACTAATGATCAATTCAAAAAGGATAAGTCCATCTTGTAGATAAAAGAGGAACATTATGAGGAAATTGTTGTTGAAAAGGATAAAGTACTAAAAATTGGAAAGGTATGTACACCTAAAGAGCACCAAACCTTTTTTAACTTATGCAATGAATTTAATTATATTATTGCTTGGAGTTATTCAGATTTAAAAGGATTTGATCCTAATATTTCCTAGCACACAATTGAGTTAGAACCAGGAGCTAATCCAGTTAGGAAAATATAGAGGCCAATAAATCCAAAACTAGAGCCTCTCATGATTAAGGAATTGAATAAGATGATTAAGAGCAATATCATTTTCCCAATCAAACATACTTCAGGGGTGTCCAATCTAGTTCCTATTAGGAAAAAGAATGGAGAAATCAGATTATGTGTTGATTTCCATGACTTGAACAGAGCTTCATTAAAGGATAGACATCCTTTGCCTTCTATGGAACAGATCTTTCAGGTTGTTTCAGGTTCAGAACGGTTCTCATTGTAGGATGGTTTCGCTGGTTACAACCAAATTTTGGTGAAGAAAGAGGATAGATTCAAGACAACATTTACAACCAAATAGGGAATTATGGATTATCAAAAGATGCCATTTGGTTTATCTAATGTAGGTGCAACCTTTCAGAAGGCTATGGACAAAGCCTTCATAAACTTAATGTATAGGTTTGTACTTGTTTATTTAGATGATTTAACTGATTTCTCAAAGAATGCATCAGAACACTTTCAACATTTAAGAGTTATCTTTGAGAGATGCAGGGAATATGGTATTTCTTTAAATCCCAAGAAAAACATATTTTCTGCCCATGAAGAAAAATTGTTGGGATTTATTGTTTCAAAAGAAGGTATCACTATTGAACCCGAAAGAGTAAGTACTATACTTGCTTTATCACTTCCTCTTCATAAAAAGGGCCTTCAAAGTTTTTTGGGAAGAATCAAATTTTTTAGAATATCCATTCCAGATATTGCTAGATTACTAATGCCATTGAAAACCATGCTCAAGAAAAATATTGCCTTCAAATGGACCAAGGAAGGAAAACTCAGTTTTGAATTAATTAAGGAAGCATTAGCTACTGCCCCTACCTTGTTAAATCCTAATTTCTCAAAGGATTTCATTTTATGTGCATATGTGAATGTTGATAGTATTGATGCCATGTTAGTTCAGAAAAATGAAATAGGTTGTGAGTAGGTAATAGCTTTTTTCAGTCAAGGACTTAAAGAGTATGAGCTGCATTATTCATTTGTTGAGAAGCGTGTACTTTCTTTAATTAGAAGTCTGAAGAAATTCATACATATTCTTTCTAACAATAAGATAAATTTGATGGTTTCATATCCTTCTGTCAAGGATTTTTTGTTGAATAAATACTTCAACACCAAAAGAGTTGGCTGGATCACAAAGGAAATGGAATATGACATTGAAATTAAAGTTACCAAGTTGGTAAGAGGTAAGGGTTTATGTGAACAAATTTTTGTAAATTGAAATAACACTCCAAAAGATGATTCTAAAGTTGTTTTGGCTTTAGAAGATAATGAGGAATTTTTTGTTTCGTATTTGCAGAATGATTGGATGGAAGAAATGGTTGATTTCTTGCAAACAGGACGTTGTCCTGAAGGTTTGGATAGATAAAAAAGAAGGTACTTTAGATTGCAATCCATACCTTATTGTTTATTGAATAATATGTTGTATAGGAGGGATTATAATGGTGTATTACTGAGATGCATCAGTGAAGATCAAATTAACAAGGTTCTAGAAGAATTCCATAGTGGGCCAATAGGTGGCCATTTTGCAGCAAGGACTACAACATTGAAGATAATGAAGGATGGCTATTTTTGGCCAAACCTATACAAACATGCCTTCATTTGGGTAAGAAGGTGTTTGAAGTGTGATATTTTCTCAAATAAGCAAAGGTTAGCAGCTTTACCTCTTAATCTAATTCAAGATGAGCAGCCTTTTGTCAAGTGGGGTTTAGATTTTATTGGTCCTATAAACCCATCATCAAGTTCAGGTCACAAATACATACTGATAGCAATAGATTATTGTACTAAGTGGACTGAAGTTGTTGCATTGAAATATGCAAATGAAACTTCAGTTTTGAATTTCTATGAAGATCTGATTGCAAGGTTAGGAGCACCTAAATCCATTATTTTTTATAATGCTTTGGTATTTTTGGGTACAAGAATTACTGATTTGGAAGTAAAGAATAATGTTTATTTTAGTACCTCATCTAATTATTACCCACAAGGTAATGGACAAGCTGAATCAACAAATAAAAATCTAATTCGCATCATCAAGAGGACTATTGAAGACAACCAGCGAGTTTGGAGCAGCATGTAAAGCAAGCATTGTGGGCTGATAGAATCACTCCAAAATGCTCAACAGGTAACTCTCTCTCTCTCTCTCTCTCTCTCTCTACCGATGTCTCTTTTATCTTGGTTTTGGAATTGATGAAGACTTAAGTCACTTGGAGGCTTGATGTTTCTTTGTCTCCTCAACCTTGATAAGATCATTCTTATGAATTGATTTACTTTACCATGAGAATGAGATTATCTCATACTTGCACTAAAGTGGGGGCTAAATGTACCATCCTAAAAAGTTAGCACCCATAATTGGATGCTTTATTAGGACCTATTAGACTCTATTTTGGTGATTTTGAGGTCTAAATGCTCGTTATGCTTAATCTCGACAACCTGTTATTCTTCCCCCCACATTTTTTCACCTATCATGATATCTTGTCAAAATTTGAGCTCATTATCTAGGGTAAAAAATGCCAAATTTGTTCTGTCCCTGGAATAGAATGCTTTTGGTATTTTGTTCCTAGGACATAATGGTTTTAGCATTCTGTCCCTAAGGTTTTTGGCCCAAATTTGGCGTGGTGTCCTATGTCGGGTTGTTAATGGTAAATATGATGGTAGGTTGGCCTAGATTATTTTTGAATCCTAAAATAATGGATTGAGTACACAACCCCATATGTCTCCTTATTTTTGTATCAATTATCAAGTTCAAAAATTTATGATCAAATTTTCAACCAATCAAGGGTAATTGAGCAACTGGATTCAAGTTTTGAAGGCAAGCATCGAAGATCAAGTTTCTCCAAGTCTCCAATTCTTAAATTCCATTCAAGTCAAAGGAAATTTTCTCTAATTAAATCAAGTTTCTCTCCCATTATGACTAAGTAGAGGGATCTTGTACACTCCCTATCCTTCATTGCAACCAATTATAAGGCATATCTACATTCAAGATCTAGGAGTGGAATTCATAGATCCATGAATTTGTGAGGGAATCATTGGTTTTATATTACATTAAAAAGTAAAAATATTTTTTTAAGTACATTCAAGAATCTTCATATGTACAGTATGATCAATCACAAACACAAGGTAATCCTGATGTGAGTTTGGTGAATTTCAATAATGATGAAGTTGTTTTAGCAGCAAAGTTTGACCCTAATCAAGTGTGGAGACCAATAGTAGCAGGAACAAGGTCAAAAGTAAAGGCTGAAAATGATCAATAGCCAAATGACAAAGTACAACAACAAAAAAAGAAACATTTACAAGATCAAAAAGGAGCAGAATAGTCAATTCAGGTAGTAAGTGAGCCTGCTATTTTAAAATAGTACCAAAAGGTTAGTATCCAAAGTTTCAATATAGTTGATCATTTGAAGAAGACAGATGTTCCCTTGTCCATGTGGGATGTTTTGGTTCTTCTTGGCCAAAAGGACATTTTACAAGAAGCTTTACATTCACTCACACTATTTGATGAAGCTTTGTCTCAACACAATCCTAAGGTGTTAGTTGTTGCAAGTACAAGCACATCCCAGCAATTAGCTGAGTTGATCAAACCACCTCCAATTTATGTCATTGTCATTATAGGACAACATTTAGACCACAATGGCATGATTGATTATGGTGCTACTAGCTCGGTTATGCCAAAGGAAATTGTAGACCAGCTAGGCCTCAAGTATGAACCACTTAAAAGGGGAGTAGTTCAATTAGATGGGATAGTAGTAGCAACTGTAGGAGTCATAAGGGATCTTGATTTAACGCTGCATGCTTGTCTTAGTTTCTCAATTCTTATGGATGTGTACATTATAGATTTGCCTCCTAAGTTCTCTATATGCTTGTCAAGAGAATTTACTGCAAAGATAGGAGGTTATTTATTAGCAGATTGGACTCATATGCTCTTCCACACAAGGTATGGTACTAAGGTCACCATACCCTCAGAACCAATTGCAAAGTTATGTGTTGAACAATATATTGCTAGTGCTAGGAATGAATCAACAATTATATCATTTGGTTAGGAGGAAATATCTGATGTTTTTGAAGCTCAAACACAAACAAGTAAGTTTCTTGATATGCTAGTAGATGATTGGGCAACTAACAATGTAAGAATTTCAGATGAACAAATTGAAGAGCCAAGTTTGGGTAACTATGTTATCCATGAAATTTTTGATTTTCATCCATCTTTAGTAAAAAGTGCAGATTTAGATCCAGAACAACAATCTGATGTTGTTTGGAAGCTATTTTTTGATGGTTCCCGCAGAAAAATAGGTGTAGGAGGAGGTTTTATGTTGGTTTCACCAGCAAACACAAGGTATTATGCTTCTTTCAGATTCACTTTTAGTTGTACAAATAATGTGGTTGAATATGAAGCCCTCATAAATGGATTGAAGTGGGCCATTAAAAGAGGTGTTAGTTGTTTGCAAGTTTATGGTGATTAAGAATTAATTATGAACCAAGTTAGGAATATACATGCAGCCAAGTATGGTTTATTAAAAAATTACAAACATGTTGTATGGGATTTGATTTTAAGCTTTTGAAGATTTTAATCTGTAATCCATTCCTAGAAATCAGAACAAACATGCTAACAGGCTTGCTGTCGTTTGAGCCTAGTATGATATCCCAATAGAAATAAACAATAGTAAAGTGCTTAATTATGTTAAAGTAATTGTTAGACCTGCAGTTCCTAACAATGCTGATTGTTGGCAAGTTTTTGAATCAGACCAACATATTGTTAAATTTTAGAGAGAAGAAGCTGAGTTTGCACGACCAAACTAGCAAAGATTGCAGGAGCAATATGAGGACCAGATCATTCAATTGAGGACAAACAAGATGCCCAAAGGTCTTGTGACCTTAAAATCTATGTTTGGTACTAATGATCAATTCAAAAAGGATAAGTCTAGCTTGCAGATAAAAGAGGAACATTATGAGGAAATTGTTGTTGCAAAGGATAAAGTACTAAAAATTGGAAAGGTATGTACACCTGAAGAGCACAAAACCTTTTTTAACTTATGCAATGAATTTCATGATATTATTGCTTGGAGTTATTCAGATTTAAAAGGATTTGATCCTAATATTTCCCAGCATACTATTGAGTTAGAACCAGGAGCTAAGCTAGTTAGGCAAAAATAGAGGCCAATAAATCCAAAACTAGAGCCTCTTATGATTAAGGAATTGAATAAGTTGATTGAGAGCAATATCATTTTCCCAATCAAACATACTTCAAGGGTGTCCAATCTGGTTCCTATTAGGAAAAAGAATGGATAAATCAGATTATGTGTTGATTTCCCTAACTTGAACAGAGCTTCATTAAAGGATAGACATCCTTTGCATTCTATAGAATAGATCTTGTAGGTTGTTTCAGGTTCAGAACGGTTCTCATTGCTGGATGGTTTCTCTGGTTACAACCAAATTTTGGTGAAGGAAGAGGATAGATTCAAGACAACATTTACAACCAAATGGGGAACTATGGCTTATCAAAAGATGCCATTTGGTTTATCTAATGTAGGTGCAACCTTTTAGAAGGCTATGGACAAATCCTTCATAAACTTAATGTACAGGTTTGTACTTGTTTATTTAGATGATATAACTATTTTCTCCAATAATACATCAGAACACTTTCAGCATTTAAGAATTATCTTTGAGAGATGCAGGGAATATGGTATTTCTTTAAATCTCAAGAAAAACATATTTTCTGCCCATGAAGGAAAATTTCTAGGATTTATCTTTTCAAAAGAGGGTATCACTATTGAACTTGAAAGAGTAATTGCTATACTTTCTTTACCACTTCCTCTTCATAAAAAGGGCCTTCAAAGTTTTTTGGGAAGAATCAACTTTGTCAAAAGATCCATTCCAGATATTGTTGGATTACTAATGCCATTGACAACCATGCTCAAGAACAATATTTCCTTCAAATGGACCAAGGTAAGAAAACTTGGTATTGAATTAATTAAGGAAGCATTAGCTACTGCCCCTACCTTGTTAAATCTTGATTTCTCAAAGGATTTCATTTTATATGCATATAAGAATGTTGATAGTATTGCTACCATGTTAGTTCAAAAAAATGACATAGGTTATGAGTAGCTAATAGCTTTTTTTAGTCAAGGACTTAAAGAGTATGAACTGCATTATTCATTCTTTGAGAAGCATGTACTTGCTTTAATTAGAAGTCTGAAGAAATTCATACATATTATTTCTAACAATAAGATAAATTTGATGGTTGCACATCCTTCTGTCAAGGAGTTTTTGTTGAATAAAGACTTCAACACCAAAAGAGTTGGCTGGATCACAAAGGAAATGGAATATGACATTGAAATTAAAGTTACCAAGATTGTAAGAGGTAAGGGTTTATGTGAACAGCTTGCTGTAAATGGAGATAACACTCCAAAAGATGATTCTAAAGTTGTTTTGACTTTAGAAGATAATGAGAAAGTTGTTCCGGATTTGTAGAATGATTGGATGAAAGAAATGGTTGATTTCTTACAAACAAGACATTGTCCTAAAGGTTTGGATAGATAAAAAAGAAGGTACTTTAGATTGCAATCCATACCTTATTGTTTATTGAATAATATGTTGTATAGGAGGGATTATAATGGTGTATTACTGAGATGCATCAGTGGAGATCAAATTAACAAGGTTCTAGAAGAATTCCATAGTGGGCCAATAGGTGGCCATTTTGTAGCAAGGAATACAACATTGAAGATAATGAAGGATGGCTATTTTTTGCCAAACTTATAGAAAGATGTCTTCATTTGGGTAAGAAGGTGTTTGAAGTGTGCTATTTTCTCAAATAAGCAAAGGTTAGCAGCTTTACCTCTTAATCCAATTGAAGTTGAGCAGCCTTTTTTCAAGTGGGGTTTTGATTTTATTGGTCCTATAAACCCATCATCAATTTTAGGTCACAGATACATACTGACAACAACAGATTATTTTACTAAGTGGACTAAAGTTGTTGCACTGAAATATGCAAATGAAACTTCAGTTTTGAATTTTTATGAAGATCTGATTGTAAGGTTTGGAGCACCTAAATCCATTGTTTCTAATAATGCTTTGGTATTTTTGGGTACAAGAATTACTAATTAGAAAGTAAAGAATAATGTTTATATTAGTACCTCATCTAATTATTACCCACAGGGTAATGGAAAAGATGAATCAACAAATAAAAATATGATTCGCATCATCAAGAGGAATACTAAAAACAATCAACGAGTTTGGAGCAACATGTAAAGCAAGCCTTGTGGGTTGATAGAATCACTCCAAAATTCTCAATAGGTAATTCACCTTATAAGCTAGTTTATGCAAGAGAGGTAAGGTTGCCAATTTCAATAGAGCTGCCCAGTTTGAGCTTGATCAAGGAATTGGATCTGTTGGACTAGCAGCCTATGGAGGTAAGGTTGGCTAAATTGATGGTGTTAGAAGAGATTAGGAAGGAATCTTTTCAAAAGTTGGAAGAACATCATGTTCAAATGAAGAAGACATTTGTTAGAAAATCTGTCACAAGAGTCTTTCAAGAAGGTGATTTGGTTCTGAAATGGGATGAGATGAAGAGTAGACCTAGTAAGCATTCAAAATTTTATGGCATTTGGGATGGTCTATTTGTGATTACAAGATGTAAGGCCCATAACGCTTTTTATCTCTCAAACATGGAAGGAGAATAATTGCAAATCCCAATTAATGGGATCCACCTCAAGCATTGCTTTTGAGGTTGGTTTGGTGTGAATAAGTGCTTTGCACATAGTTAGTTTCCTTTCAGTTAGTTGTAGTTAGTACTCCTATTTTCACAATGGTCAAATCAAGAAGATACACACCATGCATAATCAAGAGTCTATGGGGGTTCCTGGTTATGAATAATGCATATCTTAATAACCAGATCATGGTGGGAAGAGAAGTGTTTTTTCAGTTAGTTTTATTTTCAGTTTTAAAGGTTAGAATGAATAGAAATATCATGATGAATCACATGATATGTGCATGAACATCATACCTATCATATAAGACATGGATAATTTCCATTGTCCCATATCATGCGCATCATGCCCACACCTATACCCTACAACTAATGTTACTATTCAAACTCATCATGCCTTTGATTTTAGTTTGTCTCTATTTTTGGACAACATTTACCATCATCTGAATTATGTCCATCATATGATACATGGAAAAATTCCACTGTATCACATAATAAACATAGGTTTAGACATGAATATTGAAGTGCAGGGTGTTGTTCATGGATAGTTTTTTCTTTCTCTAAGTGTTGATCAACACATTTTTCAGTTTTCAATTGGTTTTCAGTTTGAGAAGCTCAGTTGTTCCTAAAGGTTGAAGACTCTATCCCAATGGTTAAGAAAAAGGAAATTGGTCTAATTTTTTATTAGCAGAAAAACACCCCTGAGAGGTCACCAGAAATTTTTATCATTTTAGTTCCACACTAAATTGATAGATTGATTGTTATCTTACATTGGATTATGAATTTTATAGTTGTTTGTCTTAAGTTGCAGAATTGTTCAAATTAAGAAGAGAAAGCATACATACAGCATAGCAACTATAAACAACACAATGATTTTATAAAGGTACATCTATTTAACATTACTATTTAGATATTGAAAACAAATGCTTTGCTTTTGAATTCATGTTAACACTGATAATATTGTTCTCTAAGTATTTGATCAGATTTAAACTTTCAATTTCATAAATTGATCATTACATTGAACATTCAAAGTGAATGTAATAAAAAAGTATTCCTTCATAGGTTACACCTTTCAGTTGTAAAAATATATAAGATATACAATGTTGAAAGTAATAAAAGAGCATTAGAGGATTTAGGGATCTAAGCATTGCCTTGGAGAGGTCTTTTTCATTCTGATAACCGGTCATCTAGATCTTCATGGCTTCTCCCTTGTTTTCATCCTAAAGTCTTCTTCTAGTTTTGTCCTACAATCATAGATAAAGAGAGTAGTTAGATCCAAGTTGGATCTAAAAAATGCATAAATCCCTAAAAATAGCATGCTGCAATCACACTTTTAGAACTGCATATCAATCAGGTAACATCAATGCAATAACCATTTATACATCTGCATTAACTAAATAAAGTATCAAAGGGACATAATTTTATGAAACCTTTTACTCCATATAGTTGCTATCCTACATTAGGAAGGAATTTCTATTTAGGAAAGTAGTGCATCCACATGTGAAGTCAATAAATCAAACTAGAAAACCCATATTCATACATAAATGTCATCCCACATGACATTTACATACAAACACGGATTAGCTGATTGAATCCATTAACCTAACATGGGGACTTAGTGGTGTGTTCAAGTGAGAGATGTCCACAAATTCTAAAGTATGATATGCAGAAAGAAGATAAATATAGTACACAACAATTGTTATAAAGTGCATAAATATTGTTACAATTCAATAATGTTGATGCAAATATGCAAAGCTGACATGTTGTTATAAAAGATGCTGAAAATCAAAAGATGGATGCTCCAAACTAAAATAGAATGAAAATACAATACTAAGAGGTGCATATGAAAATAATGATGCAATAAAGATAAGTGTTCCTAATTGAGAAGTGTCACATCTCAACAAACAATGGAGCCCAAGATCAACCAAGGAATATTATACAGTGCCATTATTATGGCAGGTTCGAAGACCCACAACTCAACAAACAACGGAGACCAAGTTCATGATATATGCAGTGCCATTATTATGGAATGTGAAAAAAAACAAATAGACACAAAGAAGAGAGAGCTTGAGTTTATACAAACAACATGAACTCCAGTTAAAAAATACAGATATGAAGGAAGGCTGACTCCAACTATCAGTGGAACCTGAGTTCCATTTAACATGCAGTAACCCAGAAGAGAAATAGAGGAGGGCTCAAGATCCATGCTCATTATACATGCACACTAAGCCAAAGATAAAGAAAAAAAATGAAGAGTTGAACTTCATAAACCATGTCTAGTTAACAACAAGAAGCCTGAGCTTTCTAGACAAGATACAAAATGTCATTATTCCTGGTTTAAACTTCAGTATAAAAAACATGTATGCAATATAAAAACTGCAAGAAGCCAAGTTACCTTCCCACTGTGGTGACATTAATAGAGATGAGCCTAAGTTTATTAACTCATGAACTATGAGTCATGTTTCACTTTTTTTTTTTAAGATCACAGGCCGAGCTTAAAAACTAAATGATGAAGCAACAATCAAATGCCGAATAACAAGAAAAAAAATCTCCAGATTACAGTTAGAACACTCAAGCCTCCATTCTTCAAAATCTCAGTCTAGATTTGATGCCAGAGAGTGAACCATCGAAGACAGATAACTCCATGACAGTCAAACCAAGCCTCATGCATGAATTTTACTAGAGTTTCCTCATAGTTAGGGTTTCATCTCTTGCCGATTCTTCTCTGTGAAGCTAAACAATAACACTAAGTTTGAGATTGAAAAGTGGTTTTGGAGTCTGCATACCAAGCGCATTGAATGTCATTAAGGCATATGTCCAATCCTATAGGCCTCAAAATTTTAACAATGTCACCTCACTACCTTCGTATTCACATAGTATGCAAGTGGGAAGAGTGGTCATGTCGACCCTCTTCAACTTAGCATTTTTTAGACTTAGGGATTTATTTCCTAGGTCTATTTTATAAGGTAGTGTAGATTTTGTTATTGTTTTGAATATTATTCAAAGTTTAATCACATAAATATTGGTAAAAAATGTACAACAGATTTATATCCTTTATTAAAACCAATATTTAAGGCACTAGTCATGGTGATAGGGCTAGATTTTAGGCATGTATTATGCCTTAAAATTAGGAATTTTGAAATCATGGAGGGCTTGTTAGAGGCTATATCTTAGGGATGTCATTTGAGGGTAAAAATCAGGGATACCTTTATGTTTCGAAGCACTTTTTTAGGGGGGGGTCTTATTTTCAAAATTAGCCTTGGAGGCTATATAACTAAACTTTGTATTCATTTGTAGGGGTTCAGAATTGGAGGGAGAAGTTGTAGTAGTGAACATATAATTCCTTTGCACTTTTTTTTTTTTTGTATTTTGTAACCAATTTTGCAGATTCTGAAGATAATAACACTGGCCTTATTATTCACATATTTTTTCTGAGTTCTATCATCAATCCTTTTCAAGTTTTTTGCATTTAAGTATTTATCCCTTCCAGGCATAGATTAGTGAACTACTCTAAATTCCTATTCTAAGTTATAAATAATTAACCTATTGCAGAAATTACCTGTTTGCTGGTTGAAATCCTACCATTAGTGGCACCAAAACCCTAATAGTGAATTTTAAACCATCCCAGGTGTTGAGAAGTGAAAATCATTGCAGAATTTAGTAATGTGTGTCTTGTAGGTACAGTCTTTCAATTCTGACAAATCTGTATCCACTTTTTGTGTATCACCTTCTTAATTAGTATTCATTTTCAGTTGTCTCTCTCCCTTTTCTCAAAACCATAAAATTCATCATTAGGTGATATTCAGAATCTAATAGGAACCGACCTAGAATCCAGAGATTCATTCTCTCATCCACCAAGGAGAATGTTTCCATTTTCCAATAGGATGGTTAAATTCTGCATCCAGCTATAGGCGGAATCCTGATTGACAACACTCACACTACAAAGAAAATGTAGAAAGAGATTATGGTAAGAGATTATGGTAGACTTGAGTGAACATAGAATCAATTTAAGGTAAATGAAGACTCAGATCTAAATTTTTGACTGTCAAAATCTTGAAAATACTTGTAACTGATAATCTGAGGTCCTGAAGCTGGTATCTATATGCACTATCAATTTCAATGATTTCTACAGGGAATAGAATTTTTGAAATATTATGTACTTAGGTACAAAATGTTTGAAATGTTTTGTACTCAAGGTTTTCATTGGGACAAGTTGCGAAGTGTTTTTCTCAAGGCTGAGATGACATAAAACTTTAGATAGATGATTTCAGGGTCTTATGCACCTATAAAATGAGAATTATGTGTGTGGATAACTATATAGGGGTTTGCCTTGGTCAACCCCTCATTTTGGTGATTTCCACCTCTAAAGATAGCTGATATAATAGAGATAAAAGTGTGTAGTGCTCATGAATCTAGATTATGTCTAAATTTATATGAGCTAAAGTACATAAATTCAATGTAAATATTTAACATTGAAATGAAAGAAATGTGTGATTGAAGCATGTAACAAGTATAGGTTTGAAGAATGTTGGAATAACTATGGAAAGTTGGGACTAAGAGGGGAGGGGTGAATCAGTGCAAATAAAAACTTTCTAACCACATCCATTGATAAAACATATACTATTGCACACTGATTACCGAGTTTATAACTTTGAAATGAAAGTAATATAAAGCTTATAAAACCATAACATCAAAGCATTAAATAATAGAACTCATAACACCATGATTTTGGTAATGCATAAATTATTGGTTAGAGGACAAAACTATGGTGTGTATGACACCCAAAACCTTCACTAACTGCATTATAAAGGGTGCTCGGTTAGAGCTACAAAGTTAATCTATTTCTAATAGCTTATTCGGTTAAGAGTATACAAGACTTGTTAGGTCTACATGGTTAAAGGATTTTTACAATATCTACACTTAGATATGTATCCTCTTAAATGATTTAAAGAATATTTTTGGATGGTTTTAGATTTGGGTACTACTAATGTTGTTGATATTTATGTTTTGTCAGTGATGTCAAAATATGTTTTTGTGGAGTGAACAGACTGGTTATTACTTTTGTATGATGACTGACATAAGTGTATGAATACTATACAAATGAATCAGAATGATCAAAGATAAGGATATGAAGAAGGATGTGTGATGACCTTATTCCTAAGGTCGCTTGGCTTAATATTTCATATTGGTGATGTTACAGATGTTTTAGTGAAGATTGGTTTTTGGATTGTGACAGTGATGCTTGATAGAGAAGGCATCTGTGTTTTGGGTATATCTTATAGGTGAAGATGTTTCGGGGTATGCGAGATTAAGGGATGACATAAGACATATTAAGGAATTTTCTTTGTTGATCGATAGTTGTTAGATTTTTGGTGACACCAGTTGTGACGTGTATTATGGAGAAGACCTATTTGGGGGTCGACTTCAGTAATGTAGTGTGTACTATGAATTGTGAGCATGGATTGAGGATCTTGAAGTATATTTGATATATTGTAATTGCTTTTTACTTGTTTTAGGTACCTTGTGTATCCTAGAAAGGGGTTAAATAATTATTTGTATATTGGGAAAGCTTAATTGGCTAACCTAATCAATTATTGTAATAGGGTATATATGAGATATCTTTTCTTTTGAAAAGATGTGATAGTAGAATGATGAGAAGGTAATTGAAAGACAAAGAAGTGTGGAGGGTGTGAAGCTTGATTGGATGCTGGATGTAGAGAAGAGTTTGTGATTAGAGTACTTCATTTGAACTGACCAAGCAAAGACAGTTGCTATCAGACAGTTCAATGGATTGTATATTTCTGATATACACTTTCTCAGATTGTTAATCCTTGAGGGTTTCTTTAACCTTCTTTGGGAAGTGTGCCTGGGCAGTGAGCCCACTATTACTCTTGACTCCTAACAGGGTTTTCCCTTTAACATGGACTATGTACTGTAATGTTGTTATAAGCTCCTAACAAGGCTAAATCTTTTAACAAGGGTACTATACTCTAAGTAGATCATTTGTGAGTGCTAATTACCACCGAGGTTTGATAAGATCGGAAGCACTATATGAAGGAGATAAGTTTACAAAATAGGCGAAGCTAAAAAATTGGAAAACAAAGATGGAATCATTGAAAATGAAAGATGATGAGAACATTAGGGCATATGCATAGAGAATTAATAAAGTGGTTATTGGCATAAGAAACTCTAGAGGTACTTACAGTGGGGAAGAAGTGATTGTGAATATACTCAGATCTCTAACACCTGCATACAAAACTAAAGTACAAGCTATAGAGGAGATTATACCTTTGACTCTGAACTTCAATAGAGAGATGTTGATTGGAAAGATAACTGCTTTTAAGGCCTTAGAACTAGAAAATTATTTACCTAAAGTTGAGTCAACAATCAAGGCGGATGTACATAGAAAAAAAAAGGACCTTATCTATAATTATGAGCACCAACAATAGTGACTTGATAGAAGAACTTAGAGACTATGCTGATGAATGGGAACAGATACAGGAGGAAGAAAGAAAGCTATATGAAGTGGTAGTCATGATTGCTAGAAGAGAAAAGAGAGGTAAGGGTAAATTTGAAGGCAAATTACCTTTGAAATGTTTTTCATGCAAGAAGATTGATCATTTTGCATCTTGATGTCCTACAAGGGTTCCAAAATATAAACCTAAGTTTTATAAATCAAAGTAGTCAAAAGACAAGGAATGTTATTATGCTAGTGAGGGTATTTCGAATGATGATGTTGATTATGATAAAATTTGATTCATTTATATTAAGGACGATGAACCTATACATGAAGAAAAATCCTTAGTATCTCATGTTGAAAATAAATCTGAATGGGTTATAGATAGTGGTTGTTCACATCATATTACTGTAGATAAAAACAAGTTTGTTAGTCTGAAAAGATATGATGGTGGTGTTGTTATATTTAGTGACAATACTCCTAAGCTTATCATTGGAGTTGGATCTATTTCTCTAGATGGAAAGAATAATACCGACAATGTACTACTTGTTGATGGACTTAAGCATAATCTACCGAGTGTTAGACAACTAGTGGACAAAGGTTATCAATTGAAATTCATTGATGGGAAATGTTCTATCAGAAGTAAATTAGGAGACTTGATTTCATCTGGTACTAAATATAGAGGTAATGTATTTGAATTGAATACATCTGAAGCTTCTTATTTTATTGTGAACATTTATGACAGTTGGTTATGACATAGAATATTTTTTCATGTTAACTTTGATAACATTGTGAAGGCAAGTATGAAAAATTCAGTAAGAGATCTACCTAAGATTGTGAAACCATCTAACACTATGTGTAGAGAGTGCGTTATGGGGAAGAAGACTAGAAGTAGTTTTAAAAGAAAATCTTATTTAACAAAAGAGAAGTTGGATTTGGTACATACAGATATGTGTGGTCCTACAAGAGAAAGATCTTATTATGGTTAATGGTACTTTATACTTTTTGGTGATGACTTTTGTAGAATGATGTGGGTTACATATTTAAGAGATAAATCTAAGGCAATTGAAAAATTCAAGTTATTCAAAGAAAAATTTGAGAATGAATTTGATTTGAAGATAAAATGTTTGAGATCAGATAGAGGTGGTGAGTTTACTTCAGATTTATTTAATACCTACTATGAAGAGCATGGAATATTCAGACATACATCTGCACCTTGGACACCACAGCAGAATGGGATAGTAGAGCGAAGAAACAGAACAATATTAGATGCTCACATAACTATGCTGCTGGAAGGAAATGTATCACATGTTTATTGGAGAGAGGTTGTTGGTACTACTGTGTACACCTAGAACATAATTCAGATCAGAGAAGGTACAAGTAAGTCTCCTTATGAATTATAGTTTGATCATACACCTACTGTAAAATATTTTAGAATATTTGGAAGTAAATGCTATATCAAAAGAGATGATGAGATAGGGAAGTTTGATGCTAGAAGTGATGAAGGTGTCTTCCTTGGTTATTCTACAAAGAAAAAAACATATAAATGTTTCAATCTGAGATTGAGGAAGTTGATTGAAAGCGCTAATGTGAGAATAGAGGAAAAGTTTCAGATTCACAAAATAATGTATGACCGTGGATAGATTGTAGACATAAAAGAGGTCCCTGCTTAGCCTGCAAAAAATTTGATGGTTTATGATGAGATTGAAGATGAATCAATTGACCTCACTGAGACTCCTAAGACTCTAAGGTATGTTAAGAAGAACCATCTTGAAGACCAAATCAATGGAAATGCAAGTAAATGAATGATGACTAGATCTAAAGTAAGAGATGAAATTTGTTTGATTTCTCAAATTGAACCGAAAACTATTGATAAAGCATGTAGAGATGAATCTTGGACTAAAGATATGCAAGAAGAAATTGAATAGATAAAAAAACAATACTTGGGAATTGGTTCCCAGACTTAAAAACAAAAATGTGATAGGAATTAAATGGATTTTTAGAAAAAAAATGGATGCGGAAGGAACAATGGTAAGAAGTAAGGCTAGACTGGTTTGTAAAGGCTACTCACAACAAGAATGCATAGACTTTGAAGAAAAATTTTCTCCTGTTGCTAGGCTAGATGTTGTGTGATTATTTCTTGCTTATGCTACACATAAAGACTTTAAAGTATATCACATGGATGTGAAATCAACATTCTTGAATGGAGATTTGGAAGAAGAAGTATACATAGAGAAACTTGATGGATTTCCTTTGACAGAAGATGAAGACATGGTTTGTAAGTTGAAGAAAGAATTGTATGGACTAAAACAAGCACTGAGAGCATGATATGCAAGAATAGAAAAGTATCTACTTTTTCTTGGTTTCAGAAAAGGTAATGCAGACAATAATGTGTATTTAAGAACTGGTGAAGATGGAATCTTAATCATAGAATTTTTTGTTGATAATATCATTTTTGGAGGGAATAATAAAATGAGTAAAAAGCTCTCTAAAGAAATGAAAATGAATTTGAAATGTCAATGAATGGTGAGATGAAACTTTTCTTGGTCTGCAAATTAATCAGAGTAAGAATGGTTTTTTTTTTTTATATCTTTGACCAAGTATCTTAAGGAAATATTGAAGAAGTTTGGAATGGAAGATTGTAAACCTATTTGGACACCCATGGCGACTAGATACAAACTGACTAGTAATGATGAGATTCAAAGTGTTTTTCAAACAAACTACAGATCAATGATTGGTGGTCTACAATATCTAACTCACACCAGACCAGATATTTCCAATGTAGATGGAATTGTGGCAAGATATCAAGAAGATCCTAAAGAGACACACCTTGCTGCTATGAAAAGCATTTTCAGATATTTGAAAGGAACAATAGAATATGGATTATGGTATGAAAAATTAGATGACTTTATTTTATAGACTTACACTGATGCTGACTGGGAAAGTAATGTGGATGGTAGGAAGATTCAAGTGGTGGAGCATTTTTCATTGGGAAAAGGCTGGTTTCTTGGTTAAGTAAGAAGCAGGACTGTATTGCTCAGTCTAGTGCCGAATCAGAGTATGTTGTTGCTGTTATAAATTGTACACGAGTTGTTTGGATGAAATAAATGATGAAGGACATTAGAATAATTTTTGAAGAGCCAATGGTTATCCATTGTGATAACACTAGCATAGTGAATATGTCGAAGAATCCTGTAATGCATTCAAAGACTAAACATATTTCTATTAAGCATCATTTCTTGATGGACAAGGTTATAGAGAAAGAGATTAGAATGGAGTATATTAGCACAAAGGAATAGATAGCTAATATATTTACAAAAACTTTGCCAAAATATGCTTTTGAGTATCTCATAAGCATGCTTGGGGTGAGAGCCCCTCCTAGTGGTAATTAATTGATGCAAGCATCCATCAGTCTAGTGGCTTTCAGAGCTATATCATTTTCTGTTATGGATCTACTCTTCAGGGGGACTGATTTTGCACCTCGATGTTAGACATGAAGATTTGAAAAAGATACACCTTACAGAAGATTACATAATATTTATGGCACCCTTTTCCATTATTTCCAAAGAGGGAGAGATTCTATGTGAAAATCCCTACTATTTTAGGGAGATTTGTGTTGAGGATATTGAGAAGATTGTATTGAGAAAGAGTAATTTTTGGGTTGATGGATTTTCCCATATGTTTCCATCAATGCCAAAGGGGGAGATTATTGGATGATATCAGATTTGGGTAGTACTAATGTTGTTGATATTCATGTTTTGTCACTGATGTCAACATATGTTTATGTGGAGTGAATAAACTGGTTATTAATATTGTATGATGACTAACAGAAGTGTACAGACATTGTATGGATGAATTAGAATGATCTAAGATAAGGATATGAAGAAGGATGTGTGATGACCTCATTCCTAAGTTTTCTTGGCTTAATATTTCATATTGGTTATGTTACAGATGTTTTAGTGAAGACTGGTTTCTAGACTGTGACAGTGATACTTGACAGAGCAGGTCTTTGAGTTTTGGGTATATCTTATAGGCGAAGATGTTTCAGGGTATGCAAGCTTAAGGGATGACAAAAGACATATTGAGGATTTTTTTGTTGATTGATAGTCATGAGATTGTTGGTGATGTCAACTGTGGCATGTATTCTGGAGAAGACCTATTTGGGGGCCAACTTCAATGTTATCGCGTATATTATGAATTGTAAGCATGGATTGTGGATCTTGGAGTTCATATCTAATGTATTTTAATTGATGTTTACCTATTTTAGGTTCCTTGTGTATCTTAGAAAGGGGTTAAATAATTATTTATATATTGGGAAAGCTTAATTGGCCCACCTAATCAATTATTGTATTAGGGTATATATGAGAGACCATTTCTTTTGAAAAGTTGTGATAGTGGAATGATGAGAAGGTAATTGAAAGATAGAGAAGTGTGGAAGCTGCAAAGCTTGATTGGCTGTTGTATGTAGATAATTTTTTTATTAGAGTACTTCATTGGAACTGACCAAGAAAAGATAGTTGCTATCAGACAGTTCAATGGATTGTATATTTCTGATATACACTTGTTCAGATTGTTAATCCTTGAGGGCGGATTTAACCTCCTTTGGGCAGTGTTCTTGGGAAGTGAGACCACTGTTACTCTTGAATCCTAATAGGGTATGTCCTTTAATAGGGACTATGTACTGTAATGTTGTAATAAGCTCCTAACATGTCTAAGTCTTTTAACATGGATACTATACTCTCAGTACATCATCTGTGGGTGCTAATTCCCACCAAGGTTTTACCTTTAACATGATTTCCTTGACAACAAAGGATTGTGTTATTGTGTTGGCATTTACTATGTTATCATTTTCATTGTGAATTTGGTTTATAAAGTTTAAAGTTTAATAATCTGTATCACAACTGATTCACCCCCCTCTTAGTTGTGCTTGCAGACTATTATTCCTAAAAAATATAATATTGGTTAAGATCTACCCAGTTGGTATTTAAAGGTCTCAATACAATAGTATCAAATAACTTGACAATGTCTATAATAAGTACATCAAATGTAAATGTTGATCAAAATCTATGTGCTCTGAGGTGTTACCTTAATCTCAAACTGTAACACCACTATGTTCTGCTATGCTGTAGCTAAATCTCTTCTAGGTGCTCTCTGCTCTGCTCTTGCTCTTCAATAACTTCACTTCAATAACTCCAACTTTCTCAGCAACAACAAAAACTTCAACTCTTTCAATTTCATCTAATATATAGATGTTTTTTTCCTCTTAATCTTATGCATTAAGTATGGTGTGAATTTATCTAAACCGTTAGATCTTCTTTCCAGCTCAGTGACCAGTCACTTCTACCTTGGTACTTATTTTTCTTGGAAATAAACAACTTTATATTGTTGCTTGATCTATGCCTTAGATCTTCACTTTGAGTTATCTCAATCATTAATCTTGTAAAAAAAATTTCTACATGCTTGTAGAATCTTAATTAATGTTATGACAATCTATTAAATGTGATTTGATCATGTTTTGAATTAATTGTCTAACTTGGTTGAGTAATTCCTCTCTCAGTTAAATGATCTTCAATACTCAGTGACTATCAACTCGGTGTACTACACATGTGCTTGGTGTAGTGTGTCATTCGGTAATTGTAGGTGCTCGATACAGTATTCTATTCTTTCACTCGGTGTGCATTACTGACTAGCCTGATACTTGACTATCTCCTTTCACTGACTAATTCTTCTTGACTCCATTACTTTGAATTAAAATAATGACAAAAAAATGTCTTGTAGAGATAAAAAAATCTCCCCCTTTGACATTAGTTGGCCATTTTTGACAAAAAAACTCTGAAGTCGTCAAAATTTGTAACTCCCCCTCGAAGGTTACTCACTATACATATACAACTCTTCTCTTCCTTTGTTTTTATTTTCCACATATATACTTTTTTTTTTTTTGAAATATCTATCCCCTTTTTTGTGCTTTTTACTAGGAATATATCTATCCCCCCTTTTTGACAAAAGTGACAAAAGTGACAAAAGTAAAACTTATTTCAAAAAGATGTTTGTACCTTTGTTGTACGCTTGAAAGTACAGTCTCCCATGTGTCTCAGAGATTCTATAGTACAACAATCTGCTCTGTGATATCTGTAGATAAGCCAACTATAGTTTCCAGTGTGCTGACATCTAGAAAGCTTGCTAGTGGGTAAAAGCACAAAGTTGTGTCACATTTCAGGATATCTTATCAGCATAGCTAAATTTGAGTATTTCTAACTAAAAATTAATTTTTGTCAAACATATGGTCTAGCTAGATTCATTCTAGCTAAGTTAGATAAGTGGTTCAACATTTTCAGTTGGAAATGTCTATTAAATGCATGTTTTATACCAATTTGGGTCCAATTACCAAAGAAATAAAATTATTTCAGAAAATGTATGTTTCAATAACCCCTACTATTTTAATGATATTTTTTAAAATATAACCCTTTTGTAGAGCTCATAGTCAAGATTATTTTCATATAAATTTTATAGTATTTGATTAGATACAATATATTATAATTTCAAAATACAATAAGGAGGTATTTTAACATTCAAGAAGATGTTGCTTCAAATAAATAAAAAAATAGGAAATCATATCAAAAAAATTTAAAATTTATATTTAACACTAGAGGAGAGAGTCCTCTTCAAGAATATGTAATTTTTTTTTTCTGAATGGTGTAGATTTGATAGGGGAAATTTGGTGGGAGATGAAAACTGTTGATTCAGATAAGTTCAACTTTGAGCAGTTATAACAGAGAGAGTATATATTGAAAACCAATCTTTATTCTTTTCTGCACTAGCTATACATTTTATCTATAACATATTTTGAAATCAGAGAAAAAATAGATTATTTGTATATACTTGTTTGATGTGAACTAGACCCCAGATTCGTAGGAGTTTTCAGCAATTAAAAAACTATGTCAATTCTTGTTCAAAAAAATTTAAAAAAATTATAGGCATAAAATTCATCTAGTTTTACACATTTCATCAGTTTACATCAATCCTCAAATTCTAAGCACAAATGTCACTTTTATGTCGTTAAAGTTGAACAGTTTGCATGTTGTGGACCTTTTCCTTTATAAAAGTGTGACACATGTTTGTACTTTTACCCTAGTTCTTTAGCTCTCTTCAAGTGTATCTAAATATATTGAATGTAGGGAATGAGAAATCCTTGCAGTACAAGCAATTCCAATATGATCTTATTATCCTCTTGTCTCAATGAATGTTGAACTCCCATGAGTTCTTGGATTTTAGAGTAGTAAGTCTGGAATGATCTAGGCTTGGTAGTTAGTTCCTTAAGCTTCTCAGTCAGCTCTTTATCAATGTCTTCCTTTTTCTTCTTCATTTACTTAGTAAAGTGTGAAAGAACAAAAAACTTTTGAAATAATAAAATTATGTATGTCAATTGGGCTTCAATTTGAGAACATAACTCAGAAAGAGTTACCTTATCTACATCAATTACTTTCAATAAATCTTCTATCAACTTTTTCTGCATACTCTCCTTATGAATCTTCAACATGTATTTGGTCATATCCTTGTTGGGTCCTTTAATCTATTTTGATAAATCACTAACTTGGTCTAATAGATTTTTTGATTCATCACCTGTAGCTTTGGGAACAATCTCCTAGAAAATATCCTTCACATTTTTCTAATATGTCTACCTTCTTCTTCATCACCAAATGTTAGATAATTGAGAGGGGGGTGAATTAGTTAGATTTAGTTACCCTACAGTCCCAAATTCTCCTTTATGTATATAACAACAATTTCAAACATTTAAATCAACTCAGTGAAATGTAAACTGTGATCTCAAACTTATCTTCAAAACTATATATCTAGTAGCAGTAAATTAGTATTGTGATTACCGATCAATGCATATAAAGTAATATGTAAAGAAAAATAACAATCCAAAACAATCATACACATTACCACATAGATTTTTAATGTGGAAACCTTGCTAAGGTAAAAAACCCACCTGGGACCGGTAACCCATAATATTGCACTCTTCTGAAGTGAGCTCGGTTAAGAGCCAACCCTGTTAAAAGTTACAATGCACACTATTAAATATGACCTAGTTAGAGGATTTATCACTAACAGTTCTCTCTTGACCAATCATTCACTATGGGGTCAACAAGAAAACACTCAACACTCATTACAATGTCATAATAAAGAATTTCACATCCTACTTGGTTAAGAGGTTTCTCTGTAACAATGGTTAAATTGATACAATAATGATCTGATTCAAATACAACTTTGTTTATAGATTTTCATATCTATACTAAGTACATAATACCTCTGATCAATTTGTTTACTTCAGTTCCTTTGATTATTTATACTCTATTCTGCTCAATATATGTTCTTTCCTCTATTTCTCAGTGTTGTCTACAAAAATGCTCGGTTCTATCTTTAACCAGTTTGATCAATCATGCATGAAGTTTGCATGTATGCGCCTCAGTATAATGTATCTGATTTATAATGAATCTCTTGTCTCTTATATAGACATTATATCTCATTTAATTTCCATCCTTTATATTTTCCCTCTTAATCTCCATCCTTGATTATTCTTTTTAAATCTTCCTTGGCAGTTGTGTCAAAAACACGTTTCAGCCTTCTTCGTCCGATCATCTTTGAATTTTTATACTTGTTTGATCTTCATAGAAGATCTTATCAATTACCTCAGAATCATCAGTTTTCCAGCTCATCATTTTAGTTGGCCTCATTTTGATTAGATTGCTTGGTCAATACCGTGATGTGTCGACGATCCCTATCTCAGTTATCATTGTGCTTGGTATACACTATATTTACTTAGTGTTCACTATTACTTAGTGTACATAGAACTCTTCAATTACCGACCACAAAAAAATTGTTTGTTCCAGATATTTAATTCATAATAGATATTTGTTACCATAATGATAATCAAATAAGTTGACATTAATGACAATACATTAATTGATTAATGTTTATCATCACATCTGTAACTCAGTTGATCATCAACAAAATGACTTCAAACATATAATTAGTTTTAGTTCTTCAATCTCTCCCTTTGGCATTGATGACAACACAATATGAAATATGCAGTGTAAAAATGCTATAGAATACCAAAATTCTATTCTACAACTATATGGAAAATGTTGTAGCTCTTCCTAGCTTGTATATATAATATGTTTCAGCATTAAAAATTCACCATGTAGACTCTTTCTGCAGATTTAACTTTTTTGTTATTGAATCTTCTCTCTTTCTGTAGATAGATTTTTTCATTTTCTCTCCCTTTCTCTTTTCTCCTTTTCTCCCTTGTAGTGGATATATATTTCATTGATCATTCTCTCCCTTTGACAACAATGCCAAAAAGAAATATACAACTCTTCATTAGCCAAAAAATATCTCTAGTGTCTGGTGCAGTAGTGTACCTTGCAGCGTATTGATATGCCATTTTCAGTCCAGTTCATCTTTGCATCAACATAATTGATATTCAAATTATATGTAGGTTGATGCAACCTCCTAGTCAGCTTAGTGACCGATAGACAAGGGGTGAACCGCTAGTCTACTCCCCAAGTACTCAAATGTATTCTTTGGTAAGGGTTTAGTGAATATGTTAGCTAGTTGTTCTTTTGACTATAGATATTCCAATTTGATAACTAAAGAACTTATTTTTCTTGTACTTGTTCCCTCAAGTAGTGATATTTGATAGATATGTGTTTTTTTGCATATATCACTAGATTCTTTGAAATATTTATTGCACTAGTGTTATCACAATAAATTATCACTAGGTTAGTGATCTCTTCATTCATCCCTTTCAAAATTTGTTAGATCCATGCAATATTTGAACAGTTTGCAGCAACAATAACATATTCTGCTTCTAGAGTTGACTGAGATATGTATCCTTTCTTTTTACTTATGCAAGTAACTAATATTTCTCCCACAAAGAATGCTCCACCAGTAGTGCTCTTTCTATGATCAATGTTCCCAGCCCAATCAACATCTATGTAAACTTTCAGTTTGAATTTGCCTTCTCTTTTGTACCACAATTCATAATCTTCAGTGTTATTCAAGTATCTAAAAATTCTTTTTACAGCAATCAAATGTGATTCCTTAGTATTAGCAGAAAATTTTGCTACAATCCCAACTGCATGTGCAATATCTGGTCTTGTGTGTACAACATACATCAAATTTTTAATCATAGATTTGTACAATGTCTGCTCAGGTGTCTTATCTTCCTTTGTCAGTTTGCATCCTATAACCATAGGTGTTCTGATTTCTTTTGATTCTGCCATTTTGAATGTCTTCAGTACTTCCTTGATGTATTTGGATTGAGTAATATAGATTCCTTCAGTCTATTGTAAAATTGGCAAGCCAAGAAAAAATTTGATCTCTCCAAACATTGACATTTCAAATTCTTTCCTCATTTCATCAATGAATGATTTGCATAAGTTATCATTACCTCTAAATATAATATCATCAACAAAAATTTAAGCAATAAGGGTCTTATAATTATTTCCTCCTTTCAAATACAAATTATTGTTATCACTTGTTCTAATAAATCCAATACTGATAATATAGGAATATAGTCTTTCATACCATGATCTCGGTGTGTGTTTCAGTCCATATAAAGCTTTGTGTAACTTACATACCATGCTTTCCTAAGTAGGAACAAAAAAACCTACAGGTTGTTCAATCTATACCTCTTCTTACAGTATTCCATTCGTAAATGCAGATTTAACATCCATTTGATATACTTTAAATCCTTTGTATGCAGCATAAGCAAGTAATATTATAACTCCTTCAATTCTAGGAATGGGTGCGAAAGTTTCTCCATAGTCAATACCTTCTTCTTGTGCATACCCTTTGCATACTAGTCTTTATTTATTTCTAGTTACATCTCCATTCTCATTCAATTTGTTTTGAAATATCCATTTGGTGGCAATTACATTCTTATCACTCGGTCTTGGTACTAATTTCCATGTTTTGTTTTTCTGTATCTACTCAATTTCTTCAGTCATTGCATTATTCCATTCTTCATTTTCAGGTGCATCTTTAACAGTTTTAGGTTCAAATTCATAAATCAAACATGTGTTGTTATTCAACTTACTTCAGGTCATCATGCCAACTCTTCTATCTCCAATAATTTGATTATGTGGATGATTTCTTCTTACATATTTTCCAAGTACATGTTCAATTATTTGTTCTTCATTATGTTCTCCAGTTGGTATATCATAATGATTTTGAATTGCAACATCTTCTTGATTCTTGGTTGGTGCATCTTGATGCTCAGTAACATTACCATGTTGCTTGGTAACATTAGGTATTTTCTCAGGCAAAGTGTCAAGTTCTACAATCTAAACAAACCTAATGTAGTCTTCAGGTTCTCTTTTGCTTTCCTCTTCATTTCTCTCAGTATATTCATCAACTTTTACATTTGCACTTTCAATGATCTTGTTAGAAGACTTGTTCAAAAATTTATAAGATTTTCTCTTAGTAGAATATCCTAGAAATATTACTTCATCACCTTTTGAGTCAAATTTCCAATTTCTATCATCTTTCAGAGTATAGCACCGACTTCCAAATAATCTAAAATAACTCACATTAGGTGTATAACCATACCATACTTCATAAGGTGTCTTTTTTTTTTGTCTTTCTTCAGTTGTTCTCAGTTCAATGTGTATACAACAGTATTAACAACTTCTCTCATGTATGCTTATGCAACATTCTTTTCAATCATCAGTATTCTAGCACAATCCACAATTGATCTATTTCTTCTTTCAACAATCCCATTATGCTTTGGTGTTCTCGGTGCAGAGACTTTTCTCTTAATTCCATACTCATTACAAAAGTTAGTGAGCTCATTAGAAATAAATTCACCTCCTTTGTTAGATCTCAAACATTTCAGTTCTTTACCACTTTAGTTTTGTACCATTTGAACATCTTAAATGCTTTAGATTTTTCTTTTAAGAACATAACAGTCATCATTCTAGAGTATTCATCAACAAATAAAATAAAGTATCTATCACCATAATAACTCTATGTTCTCATTGGTCCACATAGATCTGTATGAACTAACTCCAAAATATCATTAGAAGATAAATTCTTGCTCTTAAAACTAGATTTTGACATTTTCCCATTTGACATTTCTTGCACATAAAATGGTTTGGTTTAGATAAGCTTGGTAAGCCTCTTACTTTTCTTTTCTTACTAATCTTAACCATGTTGTCAAAATTTGCATGAAATATCCTCCTATTCCACAAATATATGTCTTTATTCTTAGCAATCAAACAAGCAGTTTCAATAGTGTCAAGATAGAATATATTACCTTTTGATTGTTCTCTAGTGTCGATCAACTTCCCTATTCCATCATAAATTCTAGCTTTTCTATTTTCAAATGCAACTCAATGACCTATGTTATTCAACTGTTATACACTCAAAAAAATATAATTGTTGGCAAGTGATGTTTTTGGTATGATATGAGACACTTAATGGTTGTCATTTATGACAAAACATTTGATGGTATGATCGAGTTAAGTACAGTTTTGGTGATATGGTTCTTAAATTAAATAAGTATAGAAATAGAAGTACAAAGTATAACAAAATTGTTTTCGTCAACAAAGATCATGTATGATGTTTGATGACTAGTGAGCTTAGAGGAAGATACTATGATGTATGTATGACCTATAGTTAAAATCGGTTTTGTTTTTGTGATGATTACAAAGAGTTAGAGTGATTTGAAGACATGCAAAGACAACAAAACAATGTAACAGAGCAGTTGAATAGTTGTGAGGACTAAGGAAGCATGAGATGGAATCCAAGTGTACTAAGTTGGATTGGTATTGTGAATTACCTATACTTTGGTAATACAAGAGTGCCAACATTATATTTACTTTTTGGATAAGTATTTTTTTGTATTGTAATTGGAAGCCGACTAAATGATGTAAGGCATATATAAGAAGAACATTTTGTAAAGTGAATAAGTATGGTATATGGATGGATATGTGTGATGGAAGATGTGAGATTAGAGATTGACAAAGAGCTATAACTGGAACTATATAAGCATTGGAGATGCTTGTTTTTGTTCATTTCTAAGAATACTTTTATGGAGTATTGATTGTAAGAGTTGTAAGCTCAGTGTACCCCTAACAGGGTGTTGTATACCTTTATCAGGGTTGATATTCCTTTAACAGGGAAATGTACTATGTAATATTTAGCTCCTAACAGGGCTAGGTCTCCTAACAGGAACATTATACTTTAGTGCATGCTTGTGGGTACCATCCCCACCAGGTTTTTCCCTTTCCCAGGGTTTCCTTGAAAACAAATAATGGTGTAATGAGTTGTGTGTTATTTTCTTATGTTATTTTCATTTCATAAACCATATGGTTTATGTGGAATTGGTTTAAGTTTAATTTAAAGTGTTGTAATACTGATTCACCCCCCTCTTAATATTACTTAATCCTAACAGTAATTAAGTCCTTTCACCCAAAATGCATTCTCACATTTGATCTTGTTGTTCAGCAATATAAAACCTTTTCCTTTCACTTGACAAGGTGTATCATTTCCCATTCTAATAGATCCACCATTATAATGCTCAAGAAATTCAAATTTTTCTTTATCTCCAGTCATGTGATGTGTGCACCCACTATCAATAACCCAAAGGTCATGATTGCTAAATTTAGAAATAAGTGTTGTTTCAAAACACCTTTCATCTTCTTCTGAATCTTCTTTCAAAGCTACAAATACTGTCTCAATGTCTTCATCAGTGTCGGTGTTGGTGTCTTTATCTTTATCTTCAACAATGTAACATGTATTTTTTCCTTTGTCTTTGTAATCTCGATTACTCCTTCTGTCATACTTTCGATTGCTTTTATATTCTCGATCATCTTTTCTATTATTAGATCCTTCATTTCTTTTATCACTTTTTTTTGTTTGGGCATCTGGAAACAAAGTGTCCAATTTATTTACAATTAAAGCATATCAAAGGTAGTTTACCTGTATACCTTCCTTTACCTTTGTGAAATCTTCTAGCCATTAATACTTAAAGTTCACCAAGTTATTTATCATCACTATCACTGTCACTGTCATTTATTATCATGTGTTTGTTACCAGATTTACTAATTTTCAGAGAGGGCAAAAAATGTAGACTCAACAGTAGGAACAACACTGTTGTCAAAATTGTTTAGCTCAAATGAAATTAGTCTACCGATAAGGCTATCAAAAGTAATATTGTTCCCAGGTGTTTCTCTCATTTCATGTATTTCAAAGACTCTAATAGAATAAATAGGCAACAAAGTTCTAAGAATCTTACTCACAATAATGTCTTCATCAATAGTTCCACCTGCTCCATGAATAGCATTTACAATCTCCTTGATTCGGTTACTATAATGTATTATGTTTATCCTTCTTTCATTCTCATGTCATCAAATTTTCCTCAAAGACTTTCAACTTTAGCTCTTTTCACATTTGGATCTCCTCCATAAACTTGTTAATCTTGTCTCACATCTTCTTGGCTAATGCACATGTCTTGATAACCTCAAATTTAGCATCATTTAGTGAAGAAGCAAGTTCTACCATCATAGTATTATGTTCATGTTTCTCTCTCATCTGATTAACAACCAAAGGTGCACTAGGTAGGATGAATTTAGTATCCAGGTATAGTGTTATGTGAACACCAATCCCTGATAGGTATATTCTCATTCTAATCTTCCATATTGAGAAGTTCTCCTTGTTCATCTTAGGTGCGTCTCTCTTATACATCTTGTGATCTTTAGCTTAAGTCCTTGAAAAATTTCCTTCTAAGCAATATATGCTTTGATACCAATTGTTAGATAACTAAGAGGGGGGTGAATTAGTTAGCTCCAGTTATCCTACAATACCAAATTCCCCTTGATGTATATAACAACAATTTCAAATATTTAAATTACCTTGGTGAAATATAAAGTATGATCTCAAACTTACTTCAAAACTATATACCGAGTAGCAGTAAATTAGTACTACAATTACCAATCAATGTAGATAAAGTAATGTGTAAAGAAAAATAACAATCCACAACAATCATACACTTACACATAGATTTTTAACGTGGAAACCCTACTAAGGGAAAAACCACCTGGGACTGGTAACCCAAAATATTTCACTCTTCTGAAATGAGATTGGTTAAGAGCCAACCTTGTTAAAGGTTACAATGCACACTATTAAATGTGATCTGGTTAGAGGATTTATCACTAACAGTTCTCTCTTGACCAATCATTCGCTATCAGGTAAACAAGAAAACCCTCAACATTCATTAAAATGTGATAATAAAGACTTTCAAGTCCTACTTGATTAAGAGATTTATCTATAACAATGGTTAAACTGATACAGTAATGATCTGATTCAAATACAACTCTATTTGTAGATTTTCATATCTTCTGGTTTGTGCAAGTTGTTTCCTACCTCTGGATCTTACATAGGTATTTCCTCTCAATTGTATTGAGGACCTGGTGTACCTTCAAATACCTCTTTTTCTCGGTGATGGTAGTAGAAAATTTTGTTTATCAACTTCAACAATAGCTTGTTCATTTTTAGTGTCCTTAACCAATGTATCATCAACTCCAAGAGTTTTTTGATAAATCATCAATCATCTTTCCTATTTTCTTGATTACCTTTGGTATCATTATACCTTGCTTGATTTTTTCTTTCACTTCTTCATAAGTTCCATACCTATTTCCTTTAGGATCAATTGGTTTAGATAGTAATTCCTCTATCTGTTTTGAACCAATATCAATGTTCAACTCATATCCCATCGATTGAATACATTCAAGTCTAGGCTCAATAGCCTTGATAATACAAACATCAATATCTACCTCAAAACATATATTATCCTGATATTTGGCAATTAGTTGAGGTGGAACTCTATATCTATTATGCATCCTTGCTTTAAATTTAGAAAATTAATTAGACATAATTGTATAAAAGTTGTCTCCTAGACTTTGTATACATTCATTATTTGATAGATGATCAACTTATCAATTTTCCATACTATATCTCCAATAGAGGGAAATGAATTTTGATAGCAAAAGAAAATACATACCAATAATGAACCAGATTTTAAAGTGTTGGTATTTTCCTTTATGATTTTATTCATGTTGTCATCTATTTTCTTCAACAAAACTTCACAAAGATCTATTTGAAGTCCTTTTTTTACTATCTTAAATGCAAGGTCTACTACTCCACATCGTACAATGTTCACTCTAGACAATTGAAATACTTGATAAGATATGATATTTCATGCATACCTTAACTCAGGATCCTCCAGAGTAGATATCCTCATTCCTCTGCCATCCCATTGTGCCTTGGTTAGCTCGATGAGCTTACCCGTGTCAATTTTCTTTATGGCCTTGGGTCTGTCTCCAGTAGGGAATTAGGTGATGATGTGCAAGACATCCTTCAATATCTTTATAGTTTCATCCAACCACATAAAATAGTCATGTACTCGGATGAGTACCATGTTTACCCATTCGAGCTTGAATACCCTCGGTAAATGTATTGCATGCGATAAACCTTTTGTTTCTAGATATCTATGCTCATCCTTAACTTTTCCATCTGTGTAAAACTTGTTGAATGAACAATCAATCTCTTCTTCACACAAGTATTTGATCTTGCAATGAATAAAATGTTGGATTCTATCAGAATTGGGTACTACTGATGTTGTTGGCATTCATGTTTTGTCACTGATGTCAACATATGTTTCTATGGAGTCAACAGACTGGTTATTACTATCGTATGATGACTGACAGAAGTGTACGAACACTGTACAAATGAATTAGAATGATCAAAGACAAGGATATGAAGAAGGATGTGTGATGAACTTATTCCTAAGGTCACTTGGCTTAATATTTCATATTGGTGATGTTACAGATGTTTTAGTGAAGACTAGTTTTTGGACTCTGAAAGTGATGCTTGATAGAGAAGTTCTCTGTGTTTTGGATATATCTTACAGGAGAATATGAATCAGCTTATGCAAGCTTAAGGGATGACATAAGACATATTGAGGAATTTTTTTTGTTGATCGATAGTCATGTGATTTTTTTTGACGTCACTTGTGGCGTGTATTCTGGAGGAGACCTATTTGGGGCCAAGTTCAAAGATGTAGCGTGTATTATCGATTGTGAGCATGGATTGTGGATCTTGGAGAATATCTGATGTATAGTAATTGATGTTTTCTTGTTTTAGGTATCTTGTGTATCTTAGCAAGGGGTTAAATAATTATTTGTAAATTGGGAAAGTTTAATCGGTCGACCTAATCAATTATTGTAATAGGGTATATTTGTGAGATCTTTTATTTTGAAAAGATGAGGATGTGAGAGTGATGTGAAGGTAATTGAAAGAAAAAGAAGCATGGAAGCTGTGAGGCTTGATTTGATGCTGGATGTAGAGTAGAGTTTGTGATTATATAACTTCATTGTAACTAACCAAGCAAAGAAAGTTGATATCAGACAGTTCACTAGATTTTATATTTATTATATACACTTGTTCAGATTGTTAATCCTTGAGGGTGGCTTTAACCTTCTTTGGGAAGTGTGCCTAGGCAGTGAGCCCATTATTACTCTTGACTCCTAACAAGGTTTTCCCTTTAACATGGACTATGTACTGTAATATTGTTATAAGCTCCTAACAAGGCTAAATCTTTTAACAAGGATACTATACTCTAAGTAGATCATTTGTGGGTGCTAATTACCACTGGGGTTTTTCCTTTAACAAGATTTCCTTGACAAAAAGGATTGCATTATTTTTTTGGCATTTACTTTGTTATCATTTCAATTGAATTTTTGGTTTATAAAGTTTAAATTTTAATAATTTGTATTACAACTGATTCACCCCCTCTTAGTTGCACTTGTGGACTGTTATTCCTAATAATTGGTATAAGAGCTACTGGTCCTTAGAGAGAAAACTTAATAGCTTGAGGTGATCCTTAAGATGACTTACTATAGGAAGAATAGTCCAAAATTTGATCCTGAAAACTTTGACAGTTGGAAGAACAAGATGAGAAGACATCTGCTATATTTGGGAATCGACTATTGGATGATCACTAATAGAAAGGAAAAGATAAAGACTGAGGATGAATTGGATAAAGCTACTGAAGATGATAATAAGTTATTTTCATGTAATATGATAGCAAGGGAATCATTAATCAGCACACTTTCTGAAGGAAAAATCATAGAAGTGAAAGACTTAGATTTTGCACATGAAATTTGGACAAGATTGGAAGCACTATATGAAGGAGATAAGTTTACAAAATAGGTGAAGCTAAAAAACTGGAAAACAAAGATGGAATCATTGAAAATTAAAGATGATGAGAGTAGTAGGGCATATGCATAGAGAATTACTAAAGTGGTTACTGGCATCAGAAACCCTAGAGGTACTTACAGTGAGGAAGAAGTGATTGTAAAGATTCTTAGATCTCTAACACCTTGATACAAAACTAAAGTACAAGCTATAGAAGAGATTATACCTTTGTCACCAAAACTCAATATCGAGATGTTGATTGGAAATCTAAATAATTTTGAGGCCGTAGAACTGGGAGATTCTTTACCTAAATTTGAGTTAACATTCAAGGAAAATGTCCATAGAAACAAAAAGACCTTATCTGGAATGGCGAACACCAGCAATAATGACTTAAGAGAAGAACTTGGAGACTATGGTGATGAATGGGAACATATAAAGGAAGAAAAAAGAAAGTTAGATGAAGTGGTAGCTGTGATTTCTAGAAGAGAAAAGAGAGGTAAGGGTAAATTTGAAGGCAAGTTACCTTCGAAATATTTTTCATGTAACAAGATTGGTCATTTTGCATCTTGATGTCCTACAAGGGTTCCAAAACATAAACCTAAGTTCTACAAATCAAAGTATTCAAAAGACAAGGAATGTTATTATGCTAGTGAAGGTGTCTCTGATGATGATGTTGATTATGATTAAATTGGATTTATTTATATTAAGGATGATGAACCTATACATGAAGAAAAATCCTTAGTATCTCATGTTGAAAATAAATTTGAATGGGTTATAGATAGTGGTTGTTAACATTATATGACTGGAGATAAAAATAAGTTTGTTACTCTGAAAATATATGGTGGTGGTGTTGTTAGATTTGGTGACAATACCCCTAAGCTTATCATTGGAGTTGGATCTATTTCTCTGGATGGAAAGACTAATACTGACAATGTACTTCTTGTTGATAGACTTAAGCATAATCTATTGAGTGTTGGACAGCTAGTGGACAGAGGTTATCAATTGAAAATCATTGATGGGAAATGTTCTATCAGAATTAAATAAGGAGAATTGATCGAATCTGGTACTAAATCGAGAGGTAATGTATTTGAATTGAATACATCTTAAAGCTTCTTGTTTTATTGCGAAGGTTGATGACACTTGGTTTTGGCATAGAATATTGTTTTATGTTAATGTTGAAATAATGGAATGTTGTGTACTGAGAGGGGAGGGGTGAATCAGTACCCTTAAAACATTTTGTCAATTAACCTTAATCCTTTAGTAATCAAATCCTTGCATTACCGACCATATGTGTTATTCTATATTTATGTATGTCATATCAATTCATAAACTTAATTTGCATGTAAAAATTCATAGAAACATTCATGAAATGTAATGACACATGACACAAGATTTGGTAATGCAGAAAACCCCTATTAGAGGGTAAAAACTGTGGTGGGGACAAAACCCACAAAAATTCACTATTTGATGAATAGAAGGGGCCGGTTAAGGATTACAAGTTTGATCACTTTTGATGATTACCCTATTAGGAGTAACATGTTTAGACTGTTTAAGGTCTACTCTGTTAAGATCTTTAGCAACACTATTTAGTGTGCACTCGGTTAAGAGGTTTACAAAAGGATTGTTAAATCCACCTTCTCAAAGGATTTATTCTATTTTCTACACTTGTTAGAATGTAGTCAAAAATACTTATTGACCTGAGTATATGCAATCTAGAATTGCTGATTAAAGATCCATTAAGTTCACAATATCATGTATCACCTATGGTGACTGATTAATACCTATGTTCAGCTTGGTAGTCTTGGATCTTGTTCTTTATAACTGATTCCATCTTTTGTTGTCCTTCTGCATAAAACTTTGTCTCTGATCCTTAGATGTTCTCCTCGGCTACAATCATCATCACATCTTTTTGTTCTAATTGATTTCACATCTATTTCTACAATGAATTTGACCTAAATAAGTTTCACGCATTACAATGATAACTCTATGATCAAAGGTTTACAACTTGACCTTGATCTCCTAGTTTGCATGTTTTCAATCAGTTAGACTAATTAAAATAGTTATACTTTCTTTACTTGTCCCTCAAGAAATGAATTTAAAGCTAAGATTTAAGCTAAATATAAAAATTAAGTGTTTTATTTTACGTGTAAGTCAGATCCACATATCTCAGAATAAAACTGTCTCTTGGTAGACTAGTGCCCGAGTTACTCTTTAGTTTGTCTTTCATGTTTCTTTGTATACTTTCCTCTCGGGTTTCTCTGTCGGGTTACACAGTAAACTTCTGTCGGGTTCCTCTATGAATTATGTTATCGGTTTACATAGTGATCTATCTGTCGGGTTCCTCGGTACTTAAAATTTTTGGTGACCTCTATTTAACTACTATGTTGGGTTACACTATAAACCTGTCTTGTGGTGATCATGTACCGACAGTTCAAAAACTGTTTCCTTTGTATACTAATGGAAAAATACAATCATCAATCTCCCCCTTTGACATTAGTATCAAAAACTAATATGTGCAAAACTAAAATATTTAGTATATAAACCATGTGTTCACCTTGTCAATATGACTCCCCCTATGTGTATGCTGGTATAGTAGATGTACATGTATTTACACTTGCCTTTATACTATTTCCCTTTTCATTATTTCCCCCTTTTTACATTATCAACTTTCTTTGTCACATATTATTTCCCCTTTTTTGATAATAAGGGCAAAGGTGTAATACTTACAACTTTTCAAAAATGTGAGAATGGGAGTTCTACATGTCTTCCATCATTTTCTCCCACTTCTCCTTAAGGATTCCAGGTCCATGTGCTCCAATGTTATTTTGGTGTGCATATCATAGATACTGTCGGTGATAAACATCTCCGAGATGGCAATCAATTGTCTTGCCAAAGTCATATGTTGTTGTAGTAATGTGAGATTAGGTAGACGTAAATCTTGAAGCTCGGTTACCTCATCTATAAATTGTGATTCTGCCTCTAAAATCTCTAGTCTCAACTTTTTAGCTTCCATAATCTTTTTATAATGCAACTTTATTGCATTTTCATTGGTTGTAAGACCTTGTGCACTAGAATTTAGATCTGCGTCTATCTGTGCAATCTTGTCACTATTTTCCTTAGTAAATTTCTCTATTATGCATAAATTTTGAACTAAGGTTATAGCTTCTGAGATGATTCATTCCAATCCATTGACTAGTTCAGATAGCTTTACCTTGTTCTCTGTCACTTCTTGGCTGATTTTCTCTTTTAATTTGTACTGGTATTTTTATTATGCATGTTCTTCTATTTCCTTCTCTGCATCCACATTCTGTGATGTGATGGCATTTGTAAGAACTACTAATTGATCAAGTATAGGAGCATCTTGATCAATGTCAGTATCAGGTACAATCTATAGAATTAGTTCCTTGGTTGTCTTGAGTACCTATGTGTCCTTGTTCTCCTTTTTAAGCTTATCTTGGATATCTTTCCTTTTGCAAAGTTCTACATACTTTGTTTAAGTGACTCTGGATGCAATATCCTTGGATCACAGTCTGGTATTTCAATGATCTCATCCAGGGTGACTGGATTCTTCTTCTTCTTCTTCTTCTTCTTTGAAATTTTAGTGGAGGCACCTATATGTAGTACCATATCAAGTTTCTTTTCTTGGTCTGATGTACTTGATGAAGGATTTGGGGGTGTTGTACCTTATATCTGTTGCTAGGTGTCTACCTGTCGGTTTGGTGTGGATGTCTCCACATCAACCTTAGCTTCATCTATAGCTTCTCCTTTAGTATCCTTTAGAGTGGCATCACCTTGCTTCTCTTCTTCACCTTTATCTGTCTTCTCTCCATCTATTTATTTTTTTTCTTCATTTGTGCTTTTCTTCTCTTCTTCACCCTTATCCTCAGGTATGTTTGCATCATGCTTGGGTGACTTCTCCTAATTTGAAATGATATTGATAGCTTGTATCAATAATGACATTTGTCCTGGTATATTAACCTGTGCAGCATCTATTGTTGTGTCCTATTCCTTGATCTTCTTAGAGGTAACAGTGACATCTTCATCAGTCTTAACTTCATTGGCTGGATCTTCAGTGATATCTATTATTCTCACATCTTGGATTATGACATCTTTTGTGTCTCCTAATAACTACAAAATATGAGGTATGTCATCCATTTATTTTCTTTCTTCTGTGTTTAATTCAACTGAATTGACATCCTTGTTATCATTTATAAGAATGTGCTCTAGGATCGGTGTAGCCTCTTTTTTTCATTGTGAGGCCTGTCGGTAAGTTCTAATACTCTCTCGGGGCTTGTATCCTCTTTAGGTACATTGAATATTTGTCTCCAAGCATCCTCACTTTATTTTTCAAGATCAATTAAGCTTCCCTGTAGTACCTTGTAGGCTCTCAATTTCACTAAGAACTTCTTTGAATGTAACTTCATCATTTCATCAATCTCTTCCATTTTGGACTCAGGTGGAATTATAGAAACTAGGGATCTTTCCCTTATCTATTTTTCAAAATTTAGTGCAAATGTCCACCTTGCCGATAACTTGTATAGAAGTTCTTGTGGCATCTTATTTTCAAACTGTATAGGTATATATTTGAAAATATACATTGTCTTGATGATGGCTTCTTTTATCTTTTTATGATTATAGGGATTCAGAGTTAGCCATTTTCTAATCTTAGGCTCAGATATTGAACCCGACTTGATGATTGATGCAGAAATTTCATAAATTGTAGTAGGAACTTTGTTCTTTATAGGTTGTTCATCTTGTTCAGTTTTTTTCTATATCTTCCTTTCTTCAGATTAATCTTTTTCTCCTCTTTGGTTCTGAAGTTTGTCTGGTTTGAGGCTTCCTCTTGTAATTCCTCACTTGTCCTTCTTAACTAGTGATGAACTTGCATCTTTTTTTGTCTGACTCCTTCTCAGAGATACAGTGGTAGTTCTTGGCTTCTTTGGGGGTGGTGCATCAGACTCTGTTGATTCGGAGTCACTCACTTGTTCACCTTCACCGATGGGTGACTATCCCTTAGTGTATTGTTGTTATGTTTCTTCTTCATTGATTGACAAATTTTTCTTAAGTGTCTTTACCATTTTATCCTTCTTTCTGTCTATTTTCTTCACTACTATGCCAGTCTTTATTCTTGCCTTAGCCTCTTCATAGTTTCCAAACCTTGGTAATGACTTGTCTAATGGTTTATTTATTAATGCATCAATAGCATTGGTGGCTTGATCTATGTTTATCTCATAGTCAAGTGGGGCTAACCATGTTGTCCTTGCTAGGTGTCCTGCCTTATGATAGTGGAAACATGCCATGCCAAGGCTCCTCCATAATATTTTGTTATTTCTTCCATACGTCAACATGCAATTTGTAGCAATATGTCCATACCTTCCACAAGATAAACATGACATCCTTGTATTATAATA
Organism: Thuja plicata; assembly: GCA_018584345.1. Classification (NCBI taxonomy): domain Eukaryota; kingdom Viridiplantae; phylum Streptophyta; class Pinopsida; order Cupressales; family Cupressaceae; genus Thuja; species Thuja plicata. The sequence goes on from MU226224.1 coordinate 1,330,188, forward strand.
CCATGGTATTGATGTACCTGCTCGGTTAGTATTTTCATTCTCTCACTTAGGCATCAACTTATCATTTCTTTTATTTTTTCTACACTCTTCAGTCTTGTGACCATACTTGTTGAAATTATTGCAGTAACCATCAAACTTAGGTTTTCTTGTGTTGTTAGTAAAGTTGGTTCTACACCCAAAATCTTGATGTCCATACTTATTACATCTAAATAAATAACCATCAAATTTAGGTGTACTCGGTATTTACCTTTTCTGCTTCTGCAAACATTAGCTGTGTCCAAATTTCCCACAATAATTTTAGCTTGGCTTCTTTAGTTTTGGTCGGGGTACAATACCTTGATCTTTTGATGGATTAGATGATTCTCCTTTCTCAGTAGTTCTATCCTCATTGAACCCAATTCCTGATCTATCATTCAATTGCTTCTGATTCTTAAATTTCTTGTCTAGTGATTTAAGTGCTTCTTCATTTCTTTTCAGTACTTCATTTGAATCCTTCTCAGCTTTCAGTATTTTGTCCAATCTTTCAATCTTAGCTTTCAGTGCTTGGTTCTCAAAATCCTTTCTTGTACAGTCTTGATTTGCATTCAAAATTTGGTCGGTCATATTATAGTGAACATGGGTTATCCTTAAGATCTCATTATCTTTCTCAGTTAACCTAATTTAAACTTGTCTTTTTTCATCTTCTGCCATTCTCTTTTCATCCTTAGCTGTCCTTTTTCCTTTAATCAATTTGGTCATTACTATGCTATTCACTTCAAGATCTTTTTCATCAAATCCAACAAATCGGTAAGTGAGTCATTCTTTTCAAGTAGTTCTCTTATAGCTGATTGAGATTCATTAATCACACTTAATTTATATGTTGTCTCGAGTGTATCAACTTGATCTTATGTGACCTTCAACTCATCATATAGTTTCTTTCTTATCCTTAGGGACTTCTCAAGTTTCTTTCTCAGATCAATGATTAATTCTCTCACACTCTCTAACTCAAATTCATGACCATCAATCCTTTTATATTTCTTATAAATTTCCATGACTATGATCTTTAACTCTCAGGTGGTCAAACCTTTAACTCAAGAGTACTAACCCTGATTCCAATTGTTGGAATAACTATGGAAATTTTGGACTGAGAGGGGAGGGGTGAATCAATGCCAATAAAAACTTTCTAACCACATTCACTGATAAACCATATACTATTGCATACTGATTACCAAATTCTTAACTGTAATACCCACCCCTAAGTTTGCTTTTGGGTTGTGATTACTGGACTCTTTTAGGCCTTTCTTTGTATGCATTGGCTATTTCAGTTGATTTTGAGGATATTCATGTATTACTTTTCATTATATTATTGATTCTTTGCTTAGTTGTGTTATATCTTCTATTTACATGTGATTTATGGCTATTTCAAGATGGTTATGTATATGCTATGATTTCATTTTGACTATAGTTTTCTAACAATACTAATCCTATATCTGTATGCACATGGATCATCTATATGTTTTACTTTTCTGTTTGGCGTGTTTAGTATGGTATGGGACAAAGTCGTAGTTACTTGCTTCAAAGAGATCCACATGATAAATTGGTCTCAACCATTGTTTATTATAATATATGTATGCATATGTTCATCTTTGTGATGACAAATTTGCAGGTACCAGGTTACGTCTTCCCTGAATTGCCAGGAGTGAGCATCCCCTATCGCAATATCTCAATGGTAAGAGAGGGGAGATAATATTCTGGCCTAAATCCCTACCCTAAACCCTTATTTTTTTCTAGAAACGGATAAGAATCTGACTGAATACCCTATTTGAATCCATCAAGTGATGTGGATTCGTGAGCCTACATGTCTGTGTGTGTTTGTGTTTGTGTTTCAATTGGTTCTCTGTTTCAATTATTTTTTCTATTTAGATGGTTTTTAGTTGATTTATGATGCTTTCAGCTTGTTTTATTTAATGAGTAATTATGGTAAATATTAATGTTAATAATTGCACCTTTGATAAGGTTAAAATATTGATGTATTAAATATATGGCTATTTAATAATTAAATATTAATTAAATGCCTATATTTAATTAATTGATTTAATTATTAAGTCTTAATTTAATAATTGAGATTTAATAAATATTAAATCCAACTATTGTAATTAATTGTGCAAATTGAATTATTAAATATTACTTTAAGTTGCATGATTAATTGATATATTTAATTGAAATATTCTCATGCATTTTCAATTGTGACTTTGTTTTATATTATAAAGTTGAGTTATGCATTGCTTTAAGTGAAATTAAAAGTAAAAGATTTCTTTTAATTTTAATTAATAATTAATATTCCATTAGGGTTTCACTTTTTGAAAACCTAATTGCCTGGTTTTCTATATCTCTAAATTGAAAGTCATTTTGGAGGTTGTTCAATCAGGGAGAAGGAGAATTCAGGTGATTGGAGATTTGTTGAAAGCATAGGAGTATTTTGGATTTTTGATTGCTTAGGATTTGAATTAGATCTTCTCATCAGTTACTAAGGTAGGATCTTGATCTTGTTAATTCTAGCTTCGAGATCCATGTCTTCTATGCATTTGGAATGCTCAAATCTTGTGTTTGAATCTTCCTTGTTTGATATCATGTGTTTATATTGCTTAAAATTTGAAGAATAGGTTATTGGAGCATTTGTACTATGGTTTTTCCTTCTTGGTTGCATGTCAAATATATGTTTTGGGCTTAAAGGTTTCATTTAATTACTTTGGTTTTAATATGGGCATCAATCAGCGTGATAGAGCTGGGAGTCACCATCCTTCAGAGCATCGTGATAGCGATTGATAGATATGGCACTTGTGCCACATATGTACCAAACTCAGAAAAATTTATTTATGAAAAAAAATATGTTTTTGGAACAATTAGTCCTATGATTGATTACTTTTTACTTTCATCAATGCACAAAACTTAAAAAGACAGAGGAAAAGAAAATATGGATGAAATGCATTCTAACTTATAAAATAATTATTCTATAAGGAACACATACACACATAAAGAAAGAAATGATGATATTAGGGATAATAATGTTTGAGATGCATGATATTAATAGGTTCCCTAAGAGGAATGCCATTCATATCAGCAATTTTATAAGCACCTGAAGTAAAATCCTCAATTACCACAAAGGGTCCAAGCAAATTTGGATAAAATTTTCCTTTCTCATCGGGTAAAGCATTTACATTTCTTTGGTTCTCATATAAGACTAAATTACCTACCACAAATGACCGTTCAATCACTTTTTGATTATATTATTTCTAGAGTGATTTATGATAGGCCTTAATGTGTTCCAAAGCATTTATTCATTGTTCATCTAACATCTCTAATTCTTGTAATCGTTGTTCCCAGAAAGTATCTTTGTCAATGATCCCATGAAATGAAACACACAAGGATGGTATTTCTAATTCCAAAGGCATGAAAGCGTCAGTCCCATAAAAAAGATTATAAGGTGAAGTGCCAGTGGCTGTATGAACACTAATCCTATAAGCCCACAAGGCATAAGTAAGTTGGATATGCCAATCTTTCGCATGTTTGTTGATTGTTTTCTTTTATATTTGTTCAATAACCTTATTTGATGCTTCAGCTTGACCATTAGATTGAGGATAGTAGGGAGTAGAAAATCTGTGTTGTATACAATATTTCTCCATGAATTTCGTGACTTCTTTGTTCTTAAAAGATGTACCATTATTCAAAACTATCATTGAAGGAATGTCGAATCGTGCTATAATATGGTTAAGGATGAAATCACAAATAACATCTGCAATAGTAGAATGAAGAGGGATAGCTTCTACCCATTTTTTAAAGTAATCTGTAGTTGTGAGAATGTATGTATGTCCTTGAGAAGAAGTCGGTGAGATTTTTCCAATAAGGTCAAAACCCCAAATGCTAAAAGGCCATGGAGAAACATGATTATGAAGCTCACAAGCAGGAGCATGAATTAAATTAGCATGTTGTTGACACTGAGGACACTTTTTGACAAATGTAAAGGAATCTTGTTCCATTGTTTTCCAATAGTATCACATTATGAGGAGTTTATTAACTAAAGATTTCCCACCAAAATTTCCTCCACAAGAACTAGAGTGAGCTTCTGCTAAAGCTACAGGTACTTTGGTCTTGTTAAGACATCTTAATAGTAAACCATTGTAAGAATGTTTGTAGAGTGTTTCCCCTAAAATGATATAGTGGGCTTCAAGCTTTCTAATACGATTACGTGTGTTCCTTGTTTCTAATTCTAGAAAAGTATCATCTTTCAAAAAATGAAATATATGTGAATACCATTCATCTAAATGCAAATTAAAACAATCCATGGTAACCCTATCAGAAATTGTAGGGAATTTAAGAGTGTATAGTAAATTGAAAATCTTACTTGTTGTTCTCAAGGCAAACCAAAGAAGTCGTGCTTGCCATGGCATTTGCATGTCGATTATCTTTCCTAGGTAAAGTTTGAATTGTGTAAGAAGAAAATTGTGAAATAATATCCAAAGCCACATCTCGATATTGTGCCATCTTATCACTCTTAGTTTGATAACCTCCTTTGATTTGTTCCACAATCAATTGTGAATCCCCATAAATTTCTAAGTTTTTAATATGAAGGGATAAAGCTTCCCATAAACCAGCTATAAGAGCTTCATATTCCACAATGTTGTTAGTACAAGGAAAAGTTAATTTATATGACATAGGGATCACTTTCTTTGTAGGAGGGATCAAGATAATGCCCACCCTAGAACCTGTCTTGCACTTAGAACCATCAAAATATAATTCCCAAGTATCATCTTGTTTGATTGCAAATATATGCTCATCAGGGAATTCTACTGAGGTAACAATTGTATTAGAATGAGGACAAGGAGCTTCAGCTAAATAATCTGTTAAAGCTCCTCCTTTAATTGACTTTTGAAGGATGAAATTGAGATCAAATTCTGTGAGAAACATCACCCATTTTGCTAATCGACCAAAGAGGTTAGTTTTTGAGAAAAGGTGTTTTAAAGGATGAAATTTAACAATCACATTGACTTCAACATTGAGTAAGTAATGTCGAAGTTTTTGACAAGCAAAATCTAAAGCCAAGCATTGTCATTCTAGTTGAGTATATCGTGTTTCATAATCCAAAAAAGTCTGACTAATATAGTATATTGGTCTTTTCTTTCCGTCATTATCATGTTGAGCCAACAATGCACTCACAACATTATATGTGGCAGAGGTATATAAATAAAAGGGTTTATTGAATTGAGCAGGCTATAAGATAGGCGGATTAGCAAGATATTCTTTAAATTTCTCAAAAGACTTCTTGCATTCTTGGTTCCAAAAAAAAGTAGTATCTTTTCTAAGTAAAGAAGTAAAAGAAATAGTCATATCGGCTAGGTTAGAGACATAGTGATGAATAGATTGTATTTTATCTTGTAAACTGCGCAATTGAGAAATATTCTTAGGAGGAGGCATGTTAACAATAGCATCAATCTTCTCAGTATCAACTTCTATGCCTCACTTAGAGATAATAAATCCTAATAATTTTCTAGAATCAAC
>MU226224.1:1342275-1352591 GCA_018584345.1 Thuja plicata
AAATTACATTGAACACTAGAGCAATATGGAATAACAGAGGTATGACTATCTCTACAATTACTGATCTAGAACTTGATTTTGGAGTAAGGGTAATTGCACACAAGTTCTATCAGTCCAGCAGATTGGACAATGTTCCATGTACAACAGTTGATCAGGCATGGAAAATTGTGAAGAAGAATCACACATATGATCTTGCCGAGTTACAATAGACATAGTTAGCTGAGAACCTTGCATCAATCAGAAAGGCTAAGAGCTCGTCATGTAAGTTTGGTTCTTTACTAGTTTGTATATTCTTCTACATTAGAATACATTTCCTACTCTAGGAAATATTGTGTGGAAAAAGGATAGGCCCATAACAGTTCAGATTAGTGAATGTATAAAGAAAATAGGAAGCAATTTCAATAACATTATGGGTAGCTGTTTTGTAGAATTCAAGAAGAAAATGAGATTAAGGACTAAGATTCCTAAGTCACTAGTAGAGAAACACTATGAGGAAATATGTTTTCTAGTTGACACAGATAACACTTATATTAAGGCAGTAACTCCTAGAATAACATGTTTGGAGCCATTTCCATATGAGATTAATGTTGATGAAGCATCAACCGCCATCATTGCACTCCTAGCCGAGGCAATTGACACCACTGCAGAGAGATTTGCAAACTATGATGAAGCTAAGGCTAAAATATCTAGAAGTTTGAATGAAGGAACTATGGAGAGGAAAAGAAAGAAGATAGTGAAAAATCTGAAGAAAATGGTTGGCTTGGGTAGTGATGAAGAACTTGAGGATGCACCTCTAGGTCTGTCCACTGGAAAAGGTGAGGATATTTCTACTAAAGAGGAAGTCAGTGCATCAGAAGAAATTACACAGAAGGCTAAGGGCAAGAAGCCATCAATTGTTATTGTAACCAAGCCTAGCTAAGAAAAACCTAAGGTTACACCTCCTGTAACTAATCATCCAAGGACAAGAGCATCTACTGTCACTTCCCCAGTAGAAGTGAAAACAAAAGTATATGGAAAGAGAAAAGTTGCAGAGAGCAGTTCTAGTCAGGAAGCAAAGGTTGCTCCTAAGGCTATGCCGAGTAAGCCAACAAAAAGACCAAGAAGGAAAATAAATTTGCAGGAAGATAGTGATGAGGAGAAGATAGAAACAGATGTACGCAACAACATACCTACAGCTCAATTCAAGAAACCAGAAAGCATTGATGATGTATGTGATACTTTAAGGAATTCAGCAGGGTTAGCAACATTCAAGTTCATCAAATATGACAAGTTGAAAACAACAGATAGGCACAAAGTTTAGGAAGCACTCTTGGACATGATGAACACCTTTAAATTGACTCCTACAGAGATAGGAAATCATGTTCTTGATGAACTATATGAATTTTTGTCAAGCAAATGGGAATTTTCACTTTCCACTGAGAGACAGATCCAAGAAGGAACATTAGCTACAATAATTCTAGACTTAACCTTTAAACAATGAACCCAATTTATTGAGGAGTACAAGAACAGGTTTGTGCCAAAACTTAGAGGATATGCTATTTTTAAGAATGACATTGAAGATGTAGTGCAACAAAGCACAAGGATTTGGAAATAAATTTTTGGATTGGTAATTCCAAAAGATAAGAAATCTGGTGAAGGGACATCTGAGTCAAAGGAACAAGCAGCTGAAGAAAAGACTATCCCTGAACCACAGATAGTCAAAGATCAAATTTCCACCAAATAGGACAAGACCAAGGATGCATTAGATGCAACACACACTGTTGATCTGACTGCAAACAATCCTATGGATTATCTAGTTGATGATCCAAGAAATTTGAATGCCGAGGAACAACAGATGCTGAGTGGAAAAGATACTAATTCACCTATTAAGGCAGCTGAAATAGAAGAAGGGAAGACCACAACATTTGAGGAAGTAATTGAAGTTGTTAGTGATCACAAAGGTGAAGGACAACAATAAACAACTGAACAAGAGGTAACTTCACAAGATCCACCTATTTTAGAGGTTGTGAAGACAGTTTTAGATAGTGGAGTTGTAACAACAGAAGTTGTTGATAAGCCTAAAGAAGAATAGGCAGCACAAGTATTGGTTGAGTTACCACACTCTACATCATCCAATCCCACAGGTCCTAAAACTAATGGTATGCCAAATCCACAGACTATTTGACAGAATTGAAGGAGGCATTGGATACTGAAAGTGTAAAAGGGAAATACATTATGTTGTCGAGCATAAATTCTCCAGAAATGAAGAAGAAGAAGATCTTGAAGAAGAAGTCACAAATTTTAGATGTAAAATTAGATGAAGTCATTGTCATTCCACAATGGGATCCCGATGAGTTATCTTTGAACAAATTAGGACTCTTCAAGAGTTGCTTAAAAGGAAGAAGAGACGGGAAGAGATGAAGATAGAACAAAAGCAAAAGCAGGTGTTGCATGACATCAAAGACATATTTACAAAAGATTTTGACTTAGAGGATGAAAGGCCTCAAGCTCCAATCATTGATCAGCTCATCACCATTATACAGAGAGAAAAAAATGAGGACATAGACAGCAATGAGAAGCTTCTACAATGTTCCTAGAGAAGATTTGAGAGCAAAGTTCTAGAGAAGATCTTAGAAGAAATAGCAACAAAACAGGTTGAACTTTCTGTTCTTGTAGAAACCTTAGAGAAAGTTACAACCAATGTTTATTCTTTGTATAGGAAATTATGTGATGTTGATTTTTTCACAAAGGATAATTTACAGCTTGTTGAGAAGCTATAGTTAGATTTGAGATCAACTAGTGCTACTTTAGGTAAAGATACTACCTCCAGTTCTTTACATTTTAATAAGTTGATAAATGCACAGAGGAGAATGACTGAGCTTATGGCTGAAGATGGTCGCATAAGGGCCAAGTTGGTAACTATACAGACAAGCTTGTTGTCTCACTTGGAGGTAATACAAAAGGAACTCTCAAAAGAAAAGGAGTTATCACAAAGCAGTGCAAACTTATCCACTACAAAAAGTTTAGTGAGTCTAGCTGCCGAGCTAGAAATCAAACTGGAAGTTATGAAGGTTGCAAAGGAAAGCTAGGATACAACATTTGAATCCACCCTGCAGCTTCATAAGCAATTTTTGGATAAGTATAACTTAACCCCACCAGCAATCAGTGACAAAAACAAGAGGGAAGTTAGTAAGGAAATTAGTACTACTGAAGGAGGAAGCTAGTACAGAAGTTGGTAAGGAGATATGAAAGGATACATCAGTATAGCAAAGGTACACTTGTATATAGTTTTTGAAGGCATTGTAAAATTTTTGTATAAGTATATTCCTAGGGGGAGTACTTAGCATACTTAGGCAATATTTTGATGAAATGTACAGAAGTAATGATAAGTGTTTTTGCCACTAATATCAAAGGGGGAGATTGTTAATCTCTAAGTTCTATTGATGATTAGTGCCCAACACTTAGTCATTTCATTAGGCATTTTTAGTTGGCTATCACTATGGCCGAGCTAAAACTATGCAAGGCCGAGCAATAGTGTCAAGCAGTTTTCATTATGCCTAGTTACATTGCTGAGTCAAGTTACATTGCCGAGCTGAGTAGAGATAGAGATGTTAAATTTCGAGCGACAGACAGTCAAGTGCCGAGAAAATTAGTTTTTGTATACTTGTCAGGAATGATACAAACTTAAAGGATAAGTGATCAGGCCAAATTGTATAAGTTTTTTGGGCCGACATTGTGTGCATTTAATATTTTTATATAGAGTTAATTATGCATTTACTCATTTTATCCTATGCATGACTCATTGTAAGCATTAATTGCTTTACCATCAAGGCATGGATATCAGATATTGATCGTTGATCTAGATCTCATTGTCAGATCTGTATAGATATATTAGATTGCTTTGAAACCCTATTTTGTGTGTATGTACAAGAGGCAGAAGAGAAGTTGATGAAGTGACTGCATTTTGATGTGAAATGCACAGAGGGTTATTTTGTTCAGAAGCAAAGATCAAGCAGAGCATAACATAGTGAACAACAGAGTAAAGGTATATCAGATTATAAGATCAGAAGAGATACTAAAAAGAGGAGATCCGTCATCAGCATTAGAGTGCATATCGAAGGATCAGTACTTGAGACTTTCTAATCATTGTATCAGGTGAAAATCTCTTAACAGAGTGGTTTTAGAAGGCCTTTATTTATCTCTTAACAGAGTGCTTCCTTCATTGTAAGTTTAAATCCTTTAACAAGGTAGATTGTAATGATCTGAAGCTTTTAACAGAGTAGACCTCTAACAGGGTAGATTACATTTTGTAATCAAACATTGTAACCTTAATAGGTACACTTTATTACTGTAGTAGTGGAGAATTTTGTGGGTGCCATCCCCACCCTAATTTTACCTATTTGGGTTTCTGGGTTACCAAATTTTTGTGTTATTTGTTACTTATTTCATGGTGTGGATGTTGTTTAAGATTACATCAGATTCATTTATGTATAAATGTGGATCAGTTTGTTTTAAGTGTTTAGTTTTGAAGATTTGACTCACCCCCCCCTTCTTAGTATCTTGCTTTCCCATTATTGTATTTCCAACACTTCTATATGCATACAAGATCTAATATAAAATGTAAATCTAACACCAAGGAAAAGAAAGAGTTGTCTATCACAGGTTCACCAAAATGTAATGTATAAAATTTGCCCCATAAAGGATTGCTTTAAATAAGATTTTCATAATGAGATGAGAGAGAAATCCTAAGGCCGATTTTAGTTTCTTACACTTAATTATTATGATAAAAAGGATTGAAAGGAATATGTAAAGAATGGTGGGATAGATACCTACGTCATAACATAGAAGATCTGGAAAAACCCATTTTCTGATGTCTGTATTGAGTTTCTGGAAAATCTGATAGTTGATACCAGACTAGAACACAGAGATGAACAAAACCCATAAATCTTTTTCCATTTTGATGTCGTCTTATGAAAAAGGTCGACCTTGACCCACAAATGTCACCCTTGACCCAATAATGTTGACCCCGACCTATGCAGTGTCGACATAAAATCTGTTTGTGGATCTTAGAAGTTTGTTGAAAAGGGTATCCAAATCTGGTTTTAGATCTTCTGTCTTGCACCTATAACTCCCAAAAATAGCACCTGCAAATATCTAAAAAGAGGGATTTTGGGGTGGCTATATAGGGTTTTGCCTTAGTGAAACCCCCGTTTTGGTGATCTCCACCTCCACAAATAGCCGAATATAGAATGTAGTGTGTGTGTGTATTGATCTTTTGAAAAGAGCCTTTAAACATGTAATATCAAGATCTAATATTCTAGATTAACAATCTTAACATAACATGGAAATGAGAAAGTAATGCATAGATTTGAATACGACAAAGAAAGCATACCAAACCCCCAAGGATAAAGTATTCCTATCAACTCACAATCCATAATTGCTACCCCATGGTAATGTCCTTTGAATGCTTGAATGGTGAGAATAGTAGATCTAAAGAGAGAGCCTTCTTGCTTCAATGAAGATCTACCATAGATTATCCTCCAAAATTCTTGATAGAAGATGATGATATGTCCACCTAGCTTGTCCTTCTACATCATCCTCTTGCTTGTTTGCATCATCATTTCATCATGTCATCTCCCAATTTCGTTTCATGATCAAATGAAGGCAAAAGAGAGTTTTTATATAGAAATCTCAACATAGGTCTCCTAGGGCAATGCAAGGGATCCTAATTCAAGTTCTACCTTGAATCATGGTCCAATCACAATTACCAACCAAGGAGGGAATGTATTAATTCAAATATCGGAGAAAACACTTCCGCATCCGAACCCGGGGACCTATTTTAAGTTCCAGACCCCGATAAGCTCCAGATTTGAAAGCGGGGACCAACACCTGACAGAGGTCTATGTTTACCTCACCCTTGACCTAGGTCAAGGTTGACCTCAACCCCAACCTAGGTCAGGGTCGACCTCGACCCTGACCTGAGGTTTCAGGCAGGTCACTAGATAGTTGCTGAGAAGTCCCCAGGTCAATCGGGGACCTAGGAAGGTGGGGGAATATACCATAATGTTAAGAAGGCCTAGTGGCCCAGAGAGAGAGTAGGATGAAATATAGGAGGACCAATACATAGGTCCTACCTTGAAAGAAGAGTCATAGAGAGGGAAATCTAGGAGGATCCACTAGATCCTTACCCTAATTTCACCTACACATGTATAATCAAGCACATATGCAAACCTAATATGCAAACATACTAAATAAGGATGCTAAACCTATCAAAATGGAAGTGCTTCCATTTTAAGATGATACATTTAGCCCCCACTTTAGCTTAGATATGATACTACGTGAATATGCAAGCTAAAGTATCATAAATTATAAAAAAGGATATAGCCAAGTTCTCAATGCAAAGATCTGCAAGAAACCATTAATATCCGCAACCTGCAGCACACTAGGTTAATGAAAATCCAAAGAGAACCTAAGTATTATTATGATGATCTTGATAAGTATATAGAGCCCCTTATGCCCCCTGATTTGGCTTACTAATTTATGGAAGGTGAAACAGGGTGATAAGGTGATTTCTAAACACTGAATATGCAATTTGTTGAAAATTTCGTTTCCTAAACTATTTAGAATGGTCCTAAACCTTCCTAAACTAATTTAAGAGGTTAGGTATCTAAATCGAAATTCCAATGCCTCTGATGGCACTGAAAATGGAGCTACCAAACTCAAATTATGATGAAAAGAATAGATGTCTATCTAACTGCATATAAAGGAAAAATTCAAATTTAACCTATATAATTTCAAATGAAACCCTAGTAAAACCCTAATTTACTGTCTATAAATAGGATAAAGAGACACTTACCACCTCATTCTTACCATTTGTAGAGTTTGGGGAGGGAGATAGGATGTCGAAGAGAGAGGAATTCTGAGCGAGCCGCATGGAGGTCCTGAGGGAGCGCATGGCCAGTAGACAACCACTGCCTGGGGTAAGTTCCTATTTTGAGTGCTTGTGATTGAAAATTTCATGTTTTTATAGGGAAGGTTGACCCTAACCTAATAAGGTCAACCCTGACCCAGTAAGGTCGACCCTGACCCATTAAGGTCGACCCTGACTGGGAAGGTTCTGTCCTTTTTGGGGGCAGGTCAACCTTGACCCACTAAGGTCGACCCTAACCCAAAAAGGTCAACCCTGACCCAAAAAGGTCACCCTTGACCCAAAAAGGTTGACCTTGACTAGGTTAGGTGGATACAGAAGATGTCTGATGCAAAATTACTGATATGATTCATGTTTGTGCTTGCAGGATCCAGTCCGTCTCCTAGAGCATCCCTTCGGAGGGTTACTATTATCTATCAGAGGGAGTGTCTCCAAGCTATAGCGAGATGAGATAAAATTATTGAGAGATGTGGGATTGTACTAGGTAGCAGTCCTACCATAGCTGAGGTTCCATCGGTCCATGGTATCAGCCATGATAGAGAGATGGGATGAGGATACTTGTTCCTTCCATCTTCCGTCAGGAGAGATCATGATCACTTTGGAGGATGTGTACAGGATCCTACGACTTCCATTCTGAGGCAAGCCTGTCAGATTGAGAGTACCGTGGGGTCTGCCTAAGGTTTTTGCAAATATGGAGTATTGTTTGGGACAGGTACCATAGATGAGGACCCAATCAGATCATATATCATTGGCAGCCATACTAGTAGGTCCGACACCTTTGGTACAAAGAGTGATGCTATGTATACTTGCTTTGGTTGTAGTGCCCAACACAAAGGGTATAGTATTTTTAGCACCATTCACCCATCTCGTACACAGGATGGAGAGTGACAGGATCACTATCTCGTGGGGCCGCAGCATGTTGGCTCATCTTTATCATGAGCTGAATCAGTTGGTGAGATATCAGCGGGAGAGTCTTACAGTGTGCACCTTGCTACAGGTTTGGATGTTTGAGCATTACACATGTACATGAATATAGGGTACTCCTGCAATGATAGATGTGAGAACACTGAGAGACTTTGCATATCCGCTAGCAGATGTCTAGCAGCATGGAGATATCCTCTTTTAGAGGGTATGCTTTGATCGTATACCACGTATAGATGTGATATGGAGACCTTATTGTCAGATGATAGAGTGGCCGGATACACGACATCAGTTGAGACACTCACAATAGCGTAAGCTACTAGAAGGTCCTACCAATCATGTTGTGATGTCGTATTACTATGATAGGGTGATGAGATAGTTTGGTTTGATGTAGGGAGTCCCTCGGACAGTACCTTGGTATGCATATCTGATGAGATACTATCAGAGACCCGGTGCCATACGTCAAACTACAGTAGTTGATATTGTGGATAGTGAGACAGATGAGACTGAGGATATAGAGGTAGCTGCTAAGATATCCTATGCCAGTGTTAGCAGAGAGTATATCAAATACTGGAGTTTACAGGGGACCCATCCGATCTTCCCCGATGACCACCCCACAGGTGATCTAGGTCCTTTAGAGAGGAACCACCAAGGAGATGACATACCAGTAGGAGAGGAGGAGGAGGATCAGAGAGATGAGGAGGAGCCTCCCTTTGAGGGAGATCCTATGGAGGAGGAGAGAGTAGAGGAGAGAGCAGAGGAGATGCCCCCAGGCTACGGTACAGGGACCGGTGATGAGGTAGTCTATGTTGCTCCCTTGAGATCACAACGTCCTCCTCAAGTGTACACAGAGACACCACCACCAAGGCCTAGATAGAGTGAGCGAGGAGAGAGTAGTTGTTCCATGCCCCCACCATCTAGATCCTTTATTGATGCCAAGGCAGGAGATCCAGGTATGATACAGCTTTAGAATGTTTTTGAATAAAGATTTTGTTTGGAAGAAGAATTTAATAATTTTTATGTTTTGAATTTTGCAGGGAGCATAGCGGAGTGGAGGAGTTTTGTATCCAAGGTTCTGAAGGATACATGTATATCCTACCGACTACCATCTAGCAAGAGAGAGTCCCTTATAGGACAAAGGGATCCTAGAAGACATGCATATATCTTCCTATGTGTACAGTGAGAGTTGAGGTTATGCAAGGAGAGAGAAGAGAAACTGATGACTGACATGCAAAGAGCTCAAGAGCGGATCCAGGAGATGAGAATATTGAGGAGTCACACATGGACTAGCATTCTGAGATCCTTAGCCTTGCATCACAGATCTGAGAGAGCTGGGAGTCACCATCCTTCAGAGCATCGTGATAGAGATTGATAGATATAGCACTTGTGCCACATATGTACTAAACTTGGAAAAGTTTATTTATGAAGAAAACTTTGTTTTTGGAACAATTAGTCCTATGATTGATTACTTTTTACTTTCATCAATGCACACAACTTAAAAAGATAGAGGAAAAGAAAATATGGATGAAATGCATTCTAACTTATAAAATAATTATTCTATAAGGAACACATACACACATAAAGAAAGAAATGATGATATTAGGGATAATAATGTTTGAGATGCATGATATTAATAGGTTCCTTAAGAGGAATGACATTCATATCAACAATTTTATAAGCACCTGAAGTAAAATCCTCAATTACCACAAAGGGTCCAAGCAATTTGGACTAAATTTTCCTTTCTCACTGGGTAAAGCATTTAAATTTCTTTGGTTCTCATATAAGACTAAATCACCTACCACAAATGACCGTTCAATCACTTTGTGATTATATTTTTTCTGGAGTGATTTATGATAGGCCTTAATGTGTTCCAAAGCATTTATTCGTTGTTCATCTAACATCTCTAATTCTTGTAATCATTGTTCCTAGAAAGTATCTTTGTCAATGATCCCATGAAATGAAACACGCAAGGATGGTATTTCTAATTCGAAAGGCATGATAGCGTCAGTCCCATAAACAAGATTATAAGGTGAAGTGCCAGTGGTCGTATGAACACTAGTCCTATAAGCCCACAAGGCATAAGTAAGTTGGATATGCCAATCTTTCGCATGTTTGTTCACTATTTTATTTAATATTTGTCCAATAACCTTATTTGATGCTTCAGCTTGACCATTAGATTGAGGATAGTAGGGAGTAGAAAATCTGTGTTGTATACGATATTTCTCCATAAATTTCATGACTTCTTTGTTCTTAAAAGATGTACCATTATCCAAAACTATCATTGAAGGAATGTCGAATCGTGATATAATATGGTTAAGGATGAAATCACAAATAACATCTGTAGTAGTAGAACGAAGAGAGATAGCTTCTACCCATTTTGTAAAGTAATCCGTAGCTATGAGAATGTACGTATGTCCTTGAGAAGAAGCCGGTGAGATTTTTCCAATAAGGTCAAAACCCCAAATGCTAAAAGGCCACGGAGCAACTT
>MU226224.1:1357793-1368623 GCA_018584345.1 Thuja plicata
GAGCCTTTAAACATGCAATATCAAGATCTAATCTTCTAGATTAACAATCCTAACATAACATGGAAATGAGAAAGCAATGCATAGATTTGAATATGACAAAGAAAGCATACCAAGCCCCCAAGGCTAACTTATTCTTATCAACTCACAATCCATAATTGCTACCCCATGGTAATGTCCTTTGAATGCTTGAATGGTGAGAATAGTAGATCTAAAGAGAGAGCCTTCTTGCTTAAATGAAGATCCACCATAGATTATCCTCCAAAATTCTTGATAGAAGATGATGATATGTCCACCTAGCTTTTCCTTCTATATCATCCTCTTTCTTTTTTTCATCATCATTTCATCATGTCATCTCCCGATTTTGTTTCATGATCAAATGAAGGCAAAAGAGAGTGTTCATATAGAAATCTCAACATAGGTCTCCTAGGGCAATGCAAGGGATCCTAATTCAATTTCTACCTCGAATCATGGTCCAATCACAATTACCAACCAAGGAGGGAATGTATTAGTTCAAATATCAGAGAAAACACTTTCGCATCCAAACCCAGGGACCTATTTTAAGTTCCAGACCCCGATAAGCTCCATATTTGAAAGCGGGGACCAACACCTGACAGAGGTCTATGTCGACCTCACCCTTGACCTAGGTCAAGGTCAACCTCGACCCTGACCTAGATCAGGGTCAACCTCAACCCTGACCTGAGGTTTTAGGTAGGTCACCAGATATTTCTGAGAAGTCCCCAGGTTAACCGGGGACCTAGGAAGGTGTGGGAATATACCAGAATGTTAAGAAGGCCTAGAAGCCCAGAGAGAGAGTAGGATGAAATCCAAGAGGACCAATACATAGGTCCTACCTTGAAAGAATAGTCATAGAGAGGGAAATCTAGGAGGAGCCACTAGATTCTAACCCTAATTTCACCTACACATGTATAATCAAGCACAGATGCAAACCTAATATACAAACATACTAAATACGGGTGCTAAACCTATCAAAATGGAAGTGCTTCCATTTTAAGACAATACAGGATCTAACTAGACCTTCTCAACCCTTGTCTTTACATTCTGAACTCAGCCTTTACTCATCTTTAATCCTAGGTATTCAAATCATTTGTATCTCCAAGTCCCTAGATCTATTCCTTAACTCTGGTTTTATTGTGAGATTATGCAACAACCGTAAGATCAAGACATCCATCGATGACCTGCACGTGATCTCCAAATGGAAAGGCCTAACAAAAAATTATCTAGAGACTTAGCATCATCCACAAGATCAAGACTCGATCAATGAAACATATTTTATCTTTTTCAAACTTTGAACAGAACCTGACTTTAATCTCCTTGACCTGGGTATATCTGGAGATTCAACGACAAAGGCCTTCTCTAGATCTCACAATGTTTGATCTGACCCTGAGTTTATCATGAGATCTAGCAACAACTGTGAGATTAGAACATGATCATTGATCCAAAAATTGAACCTTATAGACACCACTTTAACTTTAATTCATTCCGAGATCACATGACTAAGCATATCTCTCAATCCCTAAAACTTTCGCCTAACCATGGTTTAGTTCATAGATCTAGCACACATAGACCAATTAGAACCTGATCATGAACATGTGTCTATATCTGAGTCTTTATCTCTGAATCGCCGTATAGAACTCAACAAGAGATTGATCTTGACTCAGGTTTATCTAGAGATCTGGAGATAAAGGGATCGCTGAATCTTTGAATGATTTCACTAACCCTTGGTCTACTCCAAGATCTAGTGCCATCTGTAAGATCAAAACATGATCAACGACCAGCGCATGATCTCCAGAACTTAGTTGATTTGACCATTTCATTTTGAGATCTAGTGTAGGCCCTTCGATTTGAACATGAACATAACCTGATTTGTGGCTTGTGCTTGATATCCAAATAAAAAGGGCATATTCCTTTTCATTTTGAGATTCAGAGATATAAGGAAGTTAAAGTGCACATGGCTTAAAAAGAACTTAAGTGGCATGAAAAGGTGATGAAGAATTAAAATAGGCCACTAAGGACTTAGGGTAGGAAATATTCTTATAAGGTTCGACAAGGCATGAACAAGGATTAAGACTAGCCCCGGAAATAATCAGAGAGTGAGACGAAGACTAGGAACCACATGACTGGTGCTCAAAAACATTCATTCATCAATATGACTTCTATCATTTCTTAAGCTCGAACATTGCTAGAACTAGCTTGAGGTGCTATTGCAGTAGGTATAGGGGTGAATGGAGGAATATTCATAGGCATATTGAGCTGAATATCAGGGTAGAGAGGTATGGGTGGCCTTGGTCCTATCTTTCTGGCTTGAATTAGACAATTTTGTGCCTTAACATCTATATCAAAAGCTTGGGGAAGTGAGGTACCTCCCAAAGACTGGATCATGAAAGATATATCACTATTTAGACTTTTCAAATAATACAAAAAATTATAATCCATTGAGGGCCTTACGTAAATAGGAATCCTATTCTATGTATTAAGGAATCTTTTGTTAAAATATGTCATCTATTCCTAAGGGGCTCTTTTGATAGTAGTGAGTTGCTCAACCAAGGATAAATGATCTGACTTATCTTTGAAATATGTATTAAGGGAGTCTCCAATTTTGTCCCATGAATCTATAGAGACAACTTCTAAAGTTCTAAACCATTCGAGGGCTTTACCTTTGAAGGAGGATGCTAACAACTTGGTGGCTACATCATCCTCAGTGATATGGTGTATATTACAGATGGTAGCCACATCTTTGACATGCTCACAAGCTGTTGTATGGCTCTCGCCTGTGAAATCAAGCAAAAATTTTAGTGCTGCTAGAGGTACATCATGATGTTGAGAGAAATTTAATGGGCTCCCTTGATCAAAGGGAGAAAATACAAACTGTCTCGCCATTATAGGGACTATGATTTGCTGAACAACAATTGTGTGGGTTGTATTTGAACCAAGGACTGAAGCTGAGTCCTCTAGTAACTTTCTTCTTAAAGATCATCCTCTCCTTCTAAAATAGAAAAGAAAGGGTCTCTCCTTTGAAACAGGCAGTGTAGACTGTACTTTCCTTGTAGGGGATATCCTTTGGGATGATCTCCCTTTTCTTCTTGTTGGAGGCAACTACAAAAACTCAAAAGGCTTTGAAATCCTTTTTTATATCCTTCTCATAAACTTGAATAGGACTGTATCTTCTTGTTCTTAACCAGCGGAGTCACCAGATATGCCTTAAAGAGAAACCTCTTTAGGTCTGTACTATGTAGTCATCATATCAGAGACAACATAGCTTAAAAAATGAAACTTCTTTTTTGTTTCCCACCGGGCGTGCCAGAACTGTTATACACCAAATTTGCACCCTATTAAGCACTTGAGCCTAATGATCTGGTATAACATTGGAATCACTCCCAGGTTGTGGGACCTATACTAACTGAAGTGAAACCTCTGGATTATAGGTCGGTTCCTCTTGCACAATCACCTATTTTTTCTCTTTAAACATGAAAAAGTAAACTTGGAAGGAAAAGGGATAGAAGGAGAAAACTGAAGAGAAATAAATCAAAACTTAACCTACAAGGTGATACACCGAAAATACATGAATCACAATATAATGACTAAGAATTAGCATGAAATCTCTAAGTTAGGACAAGAACAACTTCCTAGATAGGTTTGCAAAAAGTGTTTCGTAGAGAAGTCTGAAATGAAAAGAGGCTATTCAGGGAAAGAGAAGATTTTATGAACAATAGCATATTCAAGGAGATAGACACAAACTATGACCTACAAACAAACATCCACTCTAGAAAGTAGGTGCAAGAATGAGACAAGATGACAAGGAATGAACAAAATTCACAAAATTATCTAAATCAATCATCCACAATAGCATAGAAAGATGCAGAAAAGAAAGAAAACTTGGGATAACTCACAACTTCTTCAATAATTGGCCAGTATATTGTGCTTCAAAAAGAATCCCAAAACACATGAGAACCTGAGGATAGGAAAAATACTACAGAAAGTCCTACATAAGCCTTGGAAGACTTGAGAATTACAGACACATGAAAATTTTGAGGAAAAAACAAAATGTCACATAAAACTTCTTACATAATCTAAACCTGCCTAAAAAAGATTTAAAAAAAAAACTACTTATATACAAGCCCCCCCAGCACACAGTCTTGGGAGTGAATTCATCGATTCAATTAGGGAAAATTAGGGTTACAATAGATATACATTATACAATCCAGATACCCTAAAATAGTCTTGTCTGCCCATTAATACACTCGGGAAATCTCAGTCGATTAGATATGTCTTTGAAAATCACTCCCATCACCATGAATTCGAGCAGAGAAGTCGGCCTGATCCAGCTACTTTGTCTGCAACTTGGAACACATTGCCACCGCCATGGAACTCTGAGATCATATTCAAATATTTGAATATTTGTTTATAACGGTCATATGTTGCATAGATGTCTGTATCAATGACTCATAATATATTTGATTCTCCTTTTAAAACATAGCCGTCAATCTCTTCTTTATTGTAATCTGGTCTTTGAGGTCATATATGATCATAGACACGTGGCATCTTGGCGCAATGCCTTGAATATTAACCATCTTCATCTTGGCCATCGAGGAAAAATGCCTGTGGTCAAATCTATCTGAACCTGATTTATCTTATCTTGTCTTTGACACTGACTTCAACCCTGACTTGGACACATGGCATCACGGCGCATTTCCTCAATGGATAAACAAATTCATCATGTTCTTTAAGCCTTTATGCCTGCCGTTGGATCTAATTGGACCTTCTTGACCCTTGTCTTTACATTTTGAACTCAGCCTTGACTCAACTTCAACCCTAGGTATTCAAATCATTTGTATCTCCAAGTCCCTAGATCTATTCCTTAACTCTAGTTTTATTTCTAGATTAAGCGACAACTATAAGATCAAGACATGTATCGACGACCTACGTGTGATCTTTGAATGGAAAGGCCTAACACAAAGTTATCTAGAGACTAAGCGCCATCCACAAGATCAAGACTTGATCAATGACACATATTTTATCTTTTGCAAACTATTAATAGAACCTAACTTTAATCACCTTGAACTGGGTATATCTAGAGATTCAACGAAAAAGGCATTCTCTAGATCTCGCAATGTTTGATTTGACCCTGAGTTTTTCACGAGATCTAGCGACAATTGTGAGATTAGAACATGATCAACAATCTAGAACTTGAACCTGATAGATTTTAATTTAACTCTGATTCATTTTGAGATCACATGACTAAGCATATCTCTCAATACCCAAAACTTTGGCCTAACAATGGTTTAATTCAGAGATCTAGCACGCATCAATCGATTAGAACCTGATCATGAACATATGTCTTCATCTGACTTTATCTATGAATCGCCGAATAGAGCTCAACTAGAGCCTGATCTTGACTCAGGTTTATCTAGAGATCAGGAGATAAAGGGATTGTTGAATCTATGAATGATTTTACTAACCCTTGGTCTACTCTGAGATCTAGCACCATCCATAAGATCAAAACATGATCGATGCCCCACACATGATCTCAAAAACTTAGTTGAATCGATCATTTCATTTCAAGATCTAGTGCCGACCCTCTGATTTAAACATGAACATAACATGATCTACGGCTTGCGCTTGATCTCCAGATAAAAAGTGCATATTCCTTTTCATTTCGAGATATAGAGATACAAGGAAGTTAAAGTGCACATGGCTTAAAAAGAACTTAAGTTGCATGAAAAGGTAATGAAGAATTAAAATAGGCCCCTAAGGACTTAGGGTTGAAAATATTCTTATAAGGTTCAACAAGGCATGAATGAGGATTAAGACCAACCCCATAAATATGTAGAGAGCGAGACGAAGACCAAGAACCACATGACTGGTGGTCAACAACATTCATTCATCAACATGCCTTCTATCATTTCTTAAGCTCGCACAACATGAATCATCGCCACATAAGATATCTTGAAAACATAGAGACCCGCTCTGCCAAGCATCATTATTATAGATCATAAACCAGTTTTTGCTAAAACATCTGTAACATCTCTAATATGCAACACCAAGCCAAGCAACCTTAGGAAAAAGGTCAACACACATCCATCTTCATATCCTTATCTTTGATCATGCTGAATCATCTATTTAGTGTAAAAAAAAATTGGACAGAAATGGAAAATTGGTTAGAAACCATGACAAAAACCTTACAAGTTGGGTTCTACCCTTGTAGGAGCCTCATTTTCTCCATTTGTAGCCAAAAATTGCATAGGATACGTAATTTTGGGTAACAATAACATTCTAAAGTTGAAGACTTTGGTCTTTAGTGTTGGAATTTTAGATTAATTAGAGGATGTTCAAGGGAAGACTTTGAGCTTTCTTGAATATCTGAAACTAGAGTACTTATTTGAAATGAGGACAAGAAACTTTGTGCTCTTGTATCATTTCATCTTTAGATAAAATTCATTGTTGTCTCAAACGATTGTTCTTAAGTCAATCCTTGAGCCACCAGTATTATTGTAGAAAGGAGAACTATGTGTGTTACATTTTAGTTTTACTTGAATCCACCCGCGGTAAGAAGGGAGCCTCCCCTATTGTTGAGAGGAGAGATTAATCTCACACACTGCTTCCTAAATGAGTCATTTTTCCAAGTTGTAGTCTTAGTGACTTGTAAAATATTTAGCCAATAATTTTTGGCGACTCTACTAGGGATCTGAACACATTTTTATCACAAGGTTGATAAGTTCAATTGAGAAGACTTTGAGCTTCTACTTGATTTTCTTGTCCCGGAGAAGCGAAGAAGGACTTTGTGCCTTTATGGACACTTTGCTTCTTTAAACATTTTGTTGTTGTTTTTATAAGTCTTTTACCTACTTTCACTTTGTAATCTTTTTCTAAAAAAAAAAGGAAAGGATTAATCGTTTATTCTATAAGATAGAAATATACGAAGTTTCATCCAAAATACTTTACAAGTGATTAATCGTTTATTCTATAGGAAAGAAATATACTACTGGTCCATGGGGAACAACTTTCGGTACTCTTGACCTTACTCCACCAGTGCACACTCTCCCTCCAGGATCTCGTAAGAACTTTCCCAAGTTCTATGGAGATGGAAAGAAACACCCTGATGAGCATATAAATTTTTTTTACATTGCATGTGGTGTTCTCGGAGTGGAGCATGAGGACATGTCGATAAGGATTTTTGTAGAGACCTTGCAGGGCATTGCCTCTGATTGGTTCTTTAATATTTCTACCGATTCCATTACAAATTGGGGCTCATTACATACCAAGTTTGAAGAGCATTTCAAACTTGTAAAAGATGAGCATGCTTTGCTTTCTCAACTTACTCAAATAAAGAAGCACGCGCAAGAGGGAATGCACGAGTTCATCGCTAAGTTCAAAAAATTGGAAAATAGGATTCCTACTGCTTCACAGCCTACTACTGAGAATTTAAAATGTTTCTTCATCAACATGTAGTTACCTGAAGTCAGTTTCCTATTGAGATGAGAAGTCCCCATAAGCATGGATAATGCTCAAACTTTGGCAACAAGGATTGAAGATGATCTTATCGTGGATGGTAACATTCAAAAAGACAGATCAAGAGGGAATTCTTCCAATGGAAACTCCTACAATGACGCGTCTACCTCAGGTAGTACAGATCCGATGGTTCAAAAACTAGCAAATGAATTGCTTGCACTCAAAAAATAGATTTCGCAAGGATCATTTACTGCCCCATATAAATATATTCCACAAAGAGCATTTCCCAATGCTACACACAATTATGCAATAAAGAACCAAGCAAAGCTTCCCCCTCCTCCAGAGAGGCTTGCTCTTGAAACTCCACCAGGTAGGTCGACCACTGGGTATTACGAAAGTGATCAAGTTGGTGTATCATCAGATGATTATCAAATGGAGGAGGATGGTTCCCCTTATGATAAAAATCATGAAGCAGCTGGCAAATCTAGTATTGGGTATGTACACTATGATGACACTGATCTAGAGGAAGACTTCGCTCAAACCTATACAGTCATGACACGGTCTCAAACGAAGTTAGCATGATCAAAGGAAGAAGAAGACAAAGAAAATTAAGGTACATAAGTACCTGTTGCTATTGCCAAACGAGGAATTCCTCTACCTACTCTTCCTAAAGGTAGTCAATTAAGTTTTGCTTCTCAGTCAATTTTTGCTAATGTACCAAAACCTAGTATGTCTAATCCTAAAACCCAAACAGATATTTTTTCTTCATCCTTGGAAAGTTCTTTCCAAGATTTTGATATCATAGACCGTGCCAAGAAAACTAAGATCCAAATGTCTAAAGTAGAATATCTCCAAGCGATCCAGATCAGATGGAAAGGCTTAATAACTTTGTCAAAGAATCTCAACCCATGCAGAATTTAGTTGTTGTCCTAGACTAAAAGAATCTTTCAAATAACTTAGTAACAATTCCTTCATTTGTTCCAGAAAGATAAAATCTTTTTATATCTCCCTGCTGATCAACGGTTTCAAATTAAGTAATTGTGTTATTGATTATGGAGCTTCGGATAATGTCATGCTTGCCAAGGTTGTTAATGCCCTAGGTCTGACTTTAACAAAGAATTTTGGTAACTATTATTCCATGGAGGATGAACAAGTACCATTGAAAAGAAAAATAAAGGATGCCTATTTTGTATTCTCTTCTTTTCCTGAAAATAAGATCAAAATGACCATTTTGGTCGCTGATGTTCCCGCTTCCTATGGTATGTTGCTTGGCCAAAATTTCTGTAAAGATGTAGGAGAGTTGAATATGGATATGTCTGAAGCACAAATTCCTATTAAAGGAGTTATGTAGAAATTACTTCCAGAGCGAGAGACAAAGTACACAATGGTAAAATCAGATGATCCTCATTCTCAAATCCTTTTTGAGTCGGCTGGAATGGGAAACTATTATCTTCACAGTAGTGAAATCTTAAAGTTCGTTGAGGATTATCTGTTCGAGGCATCATCCTCCTTGATAGATTAAGATAAATTTGTAGATGCAGATGAGGAACAAACTCCAGAGGAGGCTTCATATAATTCTTCTACAATGGTTGAAAAAGATATGTCTTCAGACTCAGTAATAACTTCTGAAACTCCATCTCAATCTTCTGAAACTAGTACTACCAATGATGTATGGGTACTTGATTTTGATGGCAGTTGCACAACAACTGGTTTAGGTGTTGGGGTTGTCTTGATTTCCCCACAAGGAGAGAAATTTCCTTATTCTTACAAGCTATAGCTCAGCAATACCAATAACAGTGCATAATATGAAGCATTGTTACTAGGTATTGATGCTGCACAAAGCATAGGGATTAAGAATTTACATGCCAAGGGTGATGTTGAGCTCATGGTGTGTCAAGTCAGGAATCAATATCAAACAAAGGAGTGACTCAAACATTATAGGAACCTGGTATGGGATTACGTTGAAATGTTTGATGCCTTTAATATTTTTGCGGTACCAAGAGAAATCCATGATAAGGCTGATTCAATGAAAACTTTGGAAACATGCTTAATACCTCATCCAAAA
This sequence comes from Thuja plicata, assembly GCA_018584345.1. Lineage (NCBI taxonomy): Eukaryota > Viridiplantae > Streptophyta > Pinopsida > Cupressales > Cupressaceae > Thuja > Thuja plicata. Next base: position 1,367,326 of record MU226224.1, read on the forward strand.
TTAAAGCAGGATAGGTATAGTACTCAGTTAGTTTATTGTCCTAGTATTCCAGACAATTTGAATCATTGGCAAGTGTTCAATGATGATCATCAAATCATCAATTTTCTAGAGACAAGAGACAATTTTTGATGAATTGTTCTTTGAAGGAAGTAGTTCTTCCCTATAAGTAGATACCTCTGGAAAGAATCCTGAGACGGGAGGAGAAGTCATTTAGCTCAAAGGTAAAAAAATTCTGAAAGGGCTGGTTTCTTTAAAAATATTGTTTGATAAGTATGATCGCTATGTCAAAAATGAGCAAGAAGTTGGATCTAGTTCCATCATGGAGTATGATAAATACAATCTTAATACGGATGTTGATCTTAAGTTTGACAATATTGGAAAATGTTGTACATTGGAAGAGAGAGAGAGAGAGAGAGAGAGAGAGAGAGAGAGAGAGAGAGCAATTCATTCTTCTTTTCTCTAAATACATGGATGTGTGTGCATAAATTGTGTCACACTTCTATGAATCCTTACATTCAAGAACACTCAAGCATGAGGTCTCAAAAATCGATCCATAGCTCCCTATGCATGGAGTGCAAGGGTTTTTAGAATGCTCTCAGCTAGAGCTATTAAGCCTATAACCTTGCTAGTAAACCATGCAATGGGAGATTCAATAAAGATAAGGGAAAGAATGCCAATATCCTCACGAATCAAGAATGAAATGCAATGCAAGCTAGATTAAGATGAATATGCAAGCTAAGCTATGAAAATGAAAGAACAAGTGTTACAAAGCCTCCTAGTTAAGCTAGATGAATTAATCTAAAGCATAAAGGAAATCTAATCTAAGAATGTCATGATAATGCACGAAATGAAACTATGATAACATGTAAATGCAAAAGCCAAGAATGCACCAAATCTTCAAAAAGCTCCAAAGTGACCTAGAAAACTTGCAACATAACATTAGCATCAAAATTTAAGATATGAAAATGAAAGAGAGAGCTCTCCTTTTATAAGAAATGAGATGAAATGGACCATTGAGATTAAGAGGCAAAAGTCTTAATCAAGGGTGGAGAAAAAAAAGAAGCTTGATCCTTGTGCACAAATATCCTCCAATAGGAAAATAGGAGTTGACTTTTGTGTCTCATATAAGACAAAAAGTATTTTTTTTCCTTTTTATAAAATAAGAATAATGCTTTATTTGTGCAACATAGGATAAGAAGAAAAGTGAGGATTTTTTATTTAAATAAAAGATGAGAAAATTCCTTTTAATTAAATAAAGGCTTAGGATAAAGTGATTTTATTATTTAATTAAAAGAGAT
>MU226225.1:0-13852 GCA_018584345.1 Thuja plicata
TGGGACACACTTGAGTGTTCTAATGTGTCAAAATGGGTCATGGAGATAACGTAGGGGTCCTAACACATGATAAGGTATACTAGGACCCCTTGGAAGTCCCTATGACCCCTTTCGACACATTGGACACTCAAGTGTCTCCCAAGGGGTCATAAGATCCCTTAGGACACACTGGAGAGTTCTAATGTGTCAAAAGGGGTCATGGGGACTTCCTAGGGTTCCTAACATGTGATAAGGTGTACTAGGGTCCGTTAGGTCCCTCTGTGACCCCCGAGAACACATTGGAACACTCAATTGTGTCCTCAGAGGTCACAGATGGACCTAAGGGGTCCTAGTACACCTTCTTATGTGTTAGGAGCTCTAGGAAGTCCCTATGACGCCTTTTGACACATTTCAACACTAAAGTGTGTCTCAAGGGATCGTACGACCCCTTGGAACACAATTGAGTGTAGAAATGTGTTTCCGGGCGCTACAGAGGGACCTAAGGGGTCCTAGTACACTTTCTCAAGCATTAGGACCCCTAGGAACCCTCTATGATCGCTTATACCGGTGTAATTAACCTATATATCAATATGTCCTATATAATATATATTATATACATACTATACTTGATTTTATTATATATACAACAATATTTTATATATAATATATAATACATATCATATTGAATATATATATATATATATATATATATTATAATATAAAATATATTTTACATAGAATTTAAATATGAAGATATCATGTGATATATTGTTAAATACATATTAATATATATAATACATATAAAATAATATATAATATATGATTTATAATGTAACATTTAATATTAATATATATTATATAATATTTAATGTAAAATGTATGTTATATAATATTTAATATATAATCTAATATATAATATATAGTCTAATCTAATATATAATATATAATCTAATATATATAATATATAAACTAATATATAATCTAATATTATATATCTAATATATAATATCAAAAAATGAGAGGGAGAAAGGGGCTGAAAACAAATTTAGAGGGAGAAAGGGGACGGAAACTTCAAAATTCAAAATTCTACCAGGATTTTCGGGTACTCGAAAATATCGGGTAGTCAAAAAAATCAGGTACCCAATTAGGCTCGGTATTGCTTTGTGCACCAAAACTACCTGGTCAACTCTTCAAATGTCCCAAAAATGTGTTTTTCCCCTGTTTCTCTGAGTTTCAGACTTCGACCATGTAGCTGATGACTTTTTCTTCACCCGAAATTGAAGAAATGAAAAGGGTATTTTAAGGAGATTATCAGCTTTCTATCAATATAATTGCTGTCAAATTTCGAATTCGGTAAGTAATTATTAGTTATTTTCTAATTGAGTTACCTCTAAATTGCTGATTTACATACTGATTGAAAAATGACTATAACTTTCAGATGGTATAACATTTTTGAAATCTGAAAAATGCGTCACATTCTATGCTTCGCCTACTATAAGGGAATTTTTTTTTGAATTTGGTAAATTTTTCAATGAGTTAAGGTGGTCAGACACGGGAGTTTTTTTATTCTGAAAACGTTGTAGCAGAAAATTCATAATTAATTTTTTTTGGAATAAAATTACAAAAAAATATGCGTCACATCCGGGCATGAGTCTACTATGTATATCTAAAATCTTATAAAAAAATATTATCATTTGATCATGATTAAGGTGGTCAGACATACACCTACTTCTTTTTTTTCCTGAAATTTTTGTAATACTGCATTGAAATCTACACTTTTCACCAATTATATTAATCTTTTTCAGAAAAGTCCCAGTAGTTTAGAAACTACATTCAATTTCCTACAGATTCTATTCTTACAACTTTTTGGTATTAGGTTGATAGCTAGTTCAAATTTTCATGTCCAATTGACTAACCCTGATTTGCTGATTTTTCAGTGCCACTTAAGGGCATAGTTTGGCCACTCATGATCTTGCACATACCCACATTATTTATAAGGAGATAAATAGTGACAATTATCCACAAAGCTTTCCTTACTTATTTTTAATTGCTTAAGTGGCAAAATAATCGTAATAATATTTAACATTAGTAAGCAACTAAACAATACATTACATTTCCTTTTATTAACCTCATAAGGGGTAAATTACTAACAAACAATATATACATTTCTAACCTAAGGAATTAACTAAAGTACCTAAACAAATACATTAACTAATATATAACTAAATGTATCTAGGGAGTATCTCCTAACTAATTAATCACAATTAAAACTACCTTATCTCCCTAAACAATCTTAATAACAATAATCATAGAAGCTAGCATAACACTGCAAATAAAACTAAACTAAGCACGCCATTATGAGAAAGGTCATTATACATTACTTGAAGAGATAAAAGGGACCTAAGTAGTGGCTACAAACCTACTCTTATGAAGGATGAGGATGATAAGGACTTGTCCCTCGTATGTTAAAGAATAACACAGATCAACATGTAAACATGAATAAAATGAGAGACTTGGTTATACTTGATGATGCTAATAAGATTTCTATGAATGAGGCAAAAGATTAGTACAAACATTATATAGGGCTGAGTACGTGGTTTCATTAATAATAAGATTGAACATGATAAACCAGCTAATACAAGCTATTTGGAGATTAAATAATGACAAAGGCTAATAAATATTGAATTGAAGGGTACAAGTCACATAAGAAGTTTTTGTGAGAAAAGGAACAAAACAAAGGATAAGGAAACTATAAAGGGCAATGCCAAAAAAGCTGATAAAGAAAATAATAGCAAGATAACACATTGATGAACCTAACATGTCTTTGCAAGCTGGGGACAATGAAATGACATTGAGTTTCCCATGGAAATGCCTAAAATAAATAAATACTTCTTATAATTTGTGTATACACACTTCTAACTAGTAATAATAAGAAATATCATTTCTATCTACGCTTTCTATATAATAAAAAAATACAAATCCTAATTGGAATTTTAAGTTACTTAGTAAAATAAACTGATAACATTACTTATAAGGAGATAAATAATCACAATTATCCACAAAGCTTTCCTTACTTATCTTTAATTGCTTAAGTGACAAAATAATCATAATAATATTTAACATTAGCTAACAACTAAATACTACATTACATTTCCTTTTATTAACCTAAAAAGGGGTAAATTACTAACAAACAATATATACATTTCTAACCTAAGGAATTAACTAAAGTAGCTAAACAAATACATTAACTAATATATAACTAAATGTATGTAGGGAGTATCTCCTAACTAATTAATCACAATTAAAACTACCTTATCTCCCTAAACAATCTTAACAACAGTAAATCAAAGTACGCCATAATGAGAAAGGTCATTATACATCACATGAGATAAAAGGGGGAAGTAGTGGCTACAAACCCACTCCTATGAAGGATATGGATGATAAGGACTTGTCTCTCAAATGTTAAAGAATAACACGGATCAACATGAATGAAATGGGGGACGTGACCAAGTTTAGAGCACTAGTCTCTCAGTAGTATTTTCTCTTCAAAGGGGCCAATGATGGGGGACATGACCAAGTTTTCCAAAATGGCAGTGAAACAAGGACATTCAAACACAATCAAGAATACAGACTAAAATTAGCGTCTGACTTAGCATGAAAATTGCTAGCAATGAATATTTTCAACGCTACAAGAACATGGTAGAAATTTAGGCATTAGTGTATCGATTCCTTGTTGAAGCTTGGGGTACTGGAGATGGCCTTGGTATTTGACCTTGCACTATTTAGCACATAGTATTCTCTTCCTATAGCGTGCTCATGAGCGAGCACTTGCAAGCAATTGGATTGATTGATAGAGGAGAGTCTATTACGTGCGTATGTTAGGAGAGTCTATTACGTGCGTATTTCTAAATGTATAAAGTTCAGGTGAAACTCTGTAGTGCTGGTTAATGGTTGACCAAACATTTTATCTTCTAATTTATAATCCTTCTTGGAGCATTGAAGTTCAATTCAATTAACCTTAAGGCAAGTAATTCAATTCTTGGTTGAAAAAGATACATTGGTGTTATTTGATATATGTCATGAAAATTACATAAATGTCAGTTTAAAGATTCATGCATTGGATCGTCTTATTATCGTGAGGCTCGAGAGTACAAATTGTCAGCATATTTCATAGACATGTGTGTAAGATATTGCAGGGAATGCAATACTGTTTGTTTTAGACCACCTCATTCAGAACCGAGTATTTTTCTTTACCATCTATTCTGGTTACTCTCATATGGCCCAGCACAGAAGTTGCTGACTGCTTGTAGAGATTTGAATATATTGTTATTTGGTTGCTCCTTTGAAGGCATGTCTATGCGAAAAATCTCTAACTTTAATGTTGTACACCTGTCTTGTCATCAGGAAACTCAGATATAGGGATAAGGACCGTCTCTCCTTGCCTACAAGTTTTGGTGATTTATTTGTATACAACACAACCATGGTCCTTGAGACTATGATTTGGTGTTTAGGTTGGGGTTCGTAGGATTATTCTTGGTATCATAACATTATTAAATTTAAAGTCTTGGTCTCTATAGATGTAGACTTTTGTATTAAAGGTTTTAGATCAACAATTCAAAAGTAACATAGGAATAGGAATAAGTAATAAGATCTGTAGTTAGATTTTATGTAAGATTGTATCTAATTTTCATCATTTTCAAACAAATTTTAATGCGTTAACAATCCAAACAGATCATATTTGTTTTTTTAAGAAATTTAGACATTTGGACTTTGTCTATTTTATGAGAGGTCTTGAGTACCATGGGAGTGAAAGATTGTGTAATAGATTGACAATTTGACAAGATTAGTTATATCAATTGTCCTTTATAATTAGAAATGTCATGCATAATTAAACTAAAGGAATATTTATTTCCTTGTTATATGAAGTTTTGTGACACTTAATATTTATATTTCCTAAAGGTTAGGGAAAAATAGCATAGACGTGAAAAAGATGGAAAACAAAACTTTTTTTATATAGAATAAAATTAAATATTTTTAAGAACATATCCATTATTGAATCCTATTTAAGTTCTATTGTTGAACAAAATAAATAGTCATATAATAGATAATTAAAACAAGTTTATTATAATTATGCTTTATATTCTTCATCCAAATATTTTAGTTGTAGAAATGATTAACATTAGTGATTTCTTTCCTAGTATGAAATATAAATATCATGAAGAATAAAGATCTTCACTATGATAAAACAATTGAAACTATACATGTTAGTAATCGAATAATTTCAAATGAAATTAAATAAAAATGTTACTTAGCTCTTTAAAATTTTGAATTTACCGATAGATTTCCAACTATCTATTTAGTGACAACCTTTATTATGGGCTAGTAATGATCATAGTTAGTGTGGAATTTCAATCTATCTTGAGTTTTGGAATCAGTACCTAGGTATAAATTAAACTTAGGTTTCATCTGTTAGAATAACTGAGAGAGAGGGGGGGGGGGGGGGGGGGNGGGTGAATCAGTGGCCTAAAAAATTAATCCAATAATCCCAACAAAAACTTTATACCACAAATATAAAACCTCTAGTTATCTTCACTCCTACAAGATGTATGCCTTTAAATATTTTTAACAAATAACTACAAGTCGGAGTATACTGTCTATCCTTTTTCTTAAGCTTTACCGAATAGCAGTCTAGCCTTTATCAAAATATAGTAAATAACTTAGTGTTTACCAATTACTCCTATTTTAGTAATGTGTAAAGAAAAACATCAAAGCAATGAACCATATACACTTTTGACACATGGATTTTTAACGTGGAAACCATGTTAAGGGAAAAACCACTTGGGACCGGTAACCCAAAAATTTCACTCTTCTGAAGTGAGTTCGGTGAAGAGCTAACCCTGTTAAAGGTTACAAACACACTGTTAAGTGCGACCTTGTTAGAGGATTTACAACTAACAGTTTATCACTTGACCTAGCATTCACTATGCTGTCAACATGATAAACTTTTGAACTCCTTGGGATGTATCTCAATATATAAAGGATGGTTAAATCCTACAATGTTAAGAGATTTTCTAAATCAATAGTTAATTAAAACAATATATAATCTGTTCATAAATACAACTTAATCTTTGCAAATGTTTAGATCTATTGTAAGCTCATAATACCTTTCTGATCAATGTTCTCTTCAATTTCTTTGCTCCACTTCTTTCTGCTCGGTGAATGCTATTGCTTCTCTGTTGCTCGGTGTCTGCAAAATTCTTTAGCTCCATTCTTCAGCTTGTATGATCAGGTCTGTATGAGGAATTCTATCTTCACAATAATTCTCTTTAGCATTCCTCTCTTTCTTCTCCCATTTCTTATGAATTACCTGTATCTTTATATAGACATGATTTCATCATTTCTTGTCCTTCTTGTTTTCTTCATTGATCACTTCTTGATCCGTAAATCTTGCCATGCTTGCTTTGGCTTTATTCTGCAAATATCCCATTGTTTTCTGGAATAAAACATGCTTTAAATCTCCTTCTTATCTTTCTCTTTTATCTGATCGATGAAAACAAAGTAAACAATCAGTTAACTCTATCTTTAGCTCCTGCCAGCTAAGTTTTTTTGTCATATCCTAACTTCATTTCTTGTCGGTCAACACTTTAGTTGTGTTCGGTGATTACTGCAGATAGACCGGGGATTAACTTCAGCTCTGTTCGGTGATAAATGTAGTTAGCTTGGTAATTCTTTCCCTGCTAACACTATCTGTTGGATAACACTGTGAACTTCTGTGCTCGGGGTTCACTGTCACTCGGTGTATATGATTACCGACGATAAAAAATTTGTCTCTTCAGATCTTTAAGTGTTGTGATAATATGAGTATGAGAAATCATACCATATTAAGTTGACATCAATGAAAATACAATACATTAACTTATTTAATGTCTTGCATTTACTTCCTGCAGCTCGGTGATCATCAACTTTTTAATCCTCAAACATTTAATCAATTATAGTTCATCAATATCCCCCTTTGGCATTGATGGCAACATACTACATACTACTTAATATAATATGAAATATATCAGTTGTAGTTCATCAGTCTCTACCAAACTTACTTTCTTATAACCAATTTAAATATCTGACTCTCGGTAAGGTCTTCTAGCTTAGATTTAATTCTTGCAGATTACTTTCTTCATTTTGTATTACCTTTATTGGATAGATGTAGCAACTTCTGATTCTGTCTCTCCCTTTGTTGTAGAATCTCTTCTCCCTTTTCTGGATAGATATGCAATGTTAACTTTCCAATTCTCTCCCTTAGATGAATTTTCTTTTGAATCTTTCTTGGAAGTTTTCTCTCCCTTTGACTAATCCTCTTATTGATGGATATTCCTTTTCCCTTTGAGAGCAATATACTTCATTGAATACTTCTCTCCCTTTGACCAAAATGCCAAACTATATTATATTTTTTTAATATATTCCTTTAATTTCTTCTCCATCAACAATACAATAACTCTGTTGTTCAGTGCAGATAAGTACCTTGCTGTGTACTGATATATATTTGTAGTCCATCTCTTTTCTTTCATCAACATGAATGATCTTCTAATAATGATGCAACCTTAGATAGTCAGCTTAGTGACCAGTAGACAAGGGTCAGACCCCTAGTCTATTCCTTGGGTACTCAAATGTATCTTTAGGAAATGAATTTATGAATATGTTTGCTAACTGTTCTTTGGATTGCACATATTCTAGTATCACCTCTTTCTCTTGTACTTGTTCCCTTAAATAATGATACTTAATAGAAACACACTTTGTCTTAGCATGCATGACAGGGTTCTTTGAAATATTTATTACACTTGTATTATCACAATAGACAATCACTGGCTCAAGAATTTTCATATTCATACCTTCCAGTAATTGCTTGATCCATGCAATGTTAGAGTAGTTTACAGCATCAACCACATATCCTGCTTCTGCATTAGATTGTGAGATGCATCCTTGCTTTTTTCTTATCCACGTGACAAGTCTGTCACCCATAAAGAATGCTCCTCCTATTGTGCTCTTTCTATCATCTATATTTCCAGCCCAATCAAGACTTGAATCTCAATTTTTCCTTCTTTATTATACCAAAGACCATAGTCTTCAGTATTCTTTAGATGTCTCAAAATTATTTTGACAACAGTCATGTGTGATTTCTTGGGATTCACAGATAATCTTGCAGCTATTCCAACTGCATGTGCTACATCTAGTATAGTATGTACAACATACATTAGCTTTCCAATCATTGATCTATATAAGGTCTGATTTACCTCAGTTGAATTATCTTCCTTTGTCATTTTGCATCTGGTTTCAATAGGTTCTCCAACTGGTTTGGAATCTTCCTTCTTGAATATCTTCAGCACTTCTTTGATGTATTTGTATTGTGTAATGTGGATGCCTTCATCCTATTGAATAATCTGTAGACCAAGAAAAAATTTGATCTCCCCAAACATTGACATCTCAAACTCTTTGCTCATTTTATCAAAAAATGACTTGCATAGTATATCATTACCTCCAAATATGACATCATCAACAAATGTTTCAGAAATCAAGATCTTATCATCAATATCTTTCAAATACAGATTAGTATTTTTACTTGTTCTTACAAATCCAATTCTAATGAGATACGAGTGAAGTCTTTCATACCATGCTCTTGGTGCTTGTTTCAATCCATACAAGGCTTTGTGTAGTCTACAAACCATGTTCCTCTTGTTAGAATCAACAAACCCTTCTAGTTTTTCAATGTATACTTCTTCCTCTAGTATACCATTTACGAATGCAAATTTGACATCCATTTGGTATACCTTCAATTCTTTGAATGAAACATAAGCAAGTAGAATTCTTACTCCTAGTCTAGCAATGGGTGAAAAGGTTTCTCCATTGTATGAATTCTTACTTCTCCATTCTCATTCAGTTTGTTTCTAAATATCCATTTGGTACCAATGAAATTCTTGTCACTCGGTCTAGGTACTAATGTCCATGTCTTATTCTTCTCAATATGCTCAATCTCTTCATTCATTGCACTAACCCATTCCTATTTCTCAACTAAAGTATTAATAGATTTAGGCTCAAAATCAAAAATTAAACATCTAGTGTTCAATGACTTACTTCTTGTTCTCTTTCTAACTATTTTGTCTCCTATGATATGGTTATGTGGATGGTGTCTTCTGACATACTTGGAAAGTATAGGTTTAGATATCTGTACATCATTTTGATCATCATCTTGACCTTTATTTTTATCTTCATCGCTCGGTACATAATTTTGAGCATTTTCCTAATTTTTGATGTTTGCAGCCTAATGCTTGGGTACATTGTTCTGTTGCTTGGTAGTTGTGTGTAAGAAAATACACCTTCATGAAATTAAGAATGAAAGCAACAATTCTATGGAAAGATAAACGAATTAATCTAAGAATTGAAACTAGCAAACTATATCATCTCATGGTTCTCTATCCAAGCTTTGTTAAGAGAGCTCTCAGGCTTAATCTCTCTCAAGGATAATCCTAGAACGAGATATATATGAATCTCAATGCTCAAATCTAGCTAGAATGCTTAGAAATGCTCCAAGATCATGAAAGAAATTAAAAAATGCTCCTAAACATGATACTAAATGATAATGCAAGTGTTAAAACTCTCTTAAATCTCTCAAATGCTCCTCAATATGCTCTCAATATTGCTATCAATATGCCTATAATAAGGATGATTTTTCTGTTGAAATCTTGGATTCAAATACAAAGGAAATTGCTTGTATTTATAGCATTTTCCAAGGGTAGGGGGTAGAGTGAGTTGATCATGATCAAATCTTGGTTAAGTCAAAAGCTTTGAGGCATTTGCAAATGGAGGGAAAGTTTGTTGGTTGTCTCAAAAGAAATTAGGAATTAAATAACTCCATCCTTTAATTAGATTAGCCATGAAGGGTGATTGGGTTGGATTTGATCCCTTTTGATTTGATTTATACAATTGAAAAATCCATTACATAATTTGATTAATCCCTTTAGGCTTGAATTTAATTAATTGATTTCATGATTTAATTGACCTTTTAAATTGATTTGAATTTTGTCCATTTGATTTGCATTGATTTAATGTCCATTTGATGATATTTTGAAGCATTTGGCTGAGATTTATAATTTGGAATATTTGAGATACACCTGGTAAATTTTAGGTGTCTACAAATGCCCCTCTTTGAATTGATGTGCAAAGCGCATTGATTCAAAGAAAGTTTGATTGTCTTGATCATTGAGCTGATATTGATGAGATGATATGAAAAACTAGATATGGAATGCCAATATGAAACCCTGATATGATACTCTGATATGGAACCCTGATATGAAATTCGATATGGAACTCGATATGAAAATTTGATGTGGAACTCAATATGGAACTTGATATGAAAACCCTGATATGAAATCCAGCTAATAAAGTTTGAAATTTTAATGCCCCAGATTGGATGTGAAACTAATGCAGAATCCTCATTTGATGATATAATGATGCCCCCTCGGAAATAGAATCATCTTGATCATAGGTAAAAGATGTTTGAGGAAGAAAGTGAATAAGATAGATCAAAGATGATAACATTTCTGATAAATGACGATGTGAACAGATGTCGAATAAATGCCCCAATGAGAAGAATAAGTGAAATAGGGTTGACTGGGTCAAAAATCCCATAAAATAGGTTAAAATAGCTTAAATAGGTTGAAAAACCTAAAATTACTATTCATTTTCACTTTACACTATTGAGATTTTGCTTTGAGCCTCTGACGACTAATAGCGATGGTGGTCCCGATTCGAGAGCACAGATTTGAGCGAGCACGGAGATATCAGAGACCACTTGATTATAGACCTCTAGTGAGTGGTTCCATCCTTCTCAGTGCATTTATTGCTTTAAAAAATTGCATTTATTGCATCTTTTACTGCTTTTTAGAATAATTGTTAGCCAAATGTCGTGTAGGATAGATTAAGTATTGTGTAGACATGCCAAAAGCCGCGTCCATGATATGAAGAGCCGCGTACATGTAATCCTTAGCCACATAGGAGTTAGGGATAAAATGCATCCAAAAATAGGTCATATGCCACCTAAAAAGTCCATGTTTTAAAAGCCGTGTATGTAGATTGGAAAGCCGCGTAGGCTGATAAAAAGCTGCCTAAAAGGTAAAGCGCCGCCTCCGCGTGTTAAAGAGCCACTTTCAAAGATTAAAAAGCCGCCTAGCTTTAAAATCCGTGAACACTTAGTTAAGTGCCGCCTACCAGAAAGATGAAAATTTGAACTCAGTTTGAATGATCGTCCAGAATGTCACGTAGTGTTTAGGATGAGAGAAAAGTCATAGTGATGAATGTTTGATAGGTCAACTAGGTATGATTAAAAATGATTACAAATTGTCTTTGTGTCTCACAATTTAGAGGTTAGGAGCAATAAGTTGATATGCTCAAGTTTAGAGCAAAGATAGATTTAATTTGTTGTGATTGACTTAGAATGGTTCATCAAGAGAAAAACTAACATGATGCACTTTGTTTCAAAATGTAGGAGCATTATCGCAAGTTACGGGTGCGAGGAGTCATGATGTGGATTTTTGATTTGGTAGATGAGCTGATGCCACCTGAGAGGCATATTATTGAGACTTGTGGTCTTAGTTTCCTTTTAGATCTCCCTCAGTTTTAGCTGAACCAAGGTTTATTGATAGCTATGGTAGAGCGATGGCACTCTGACCATAACACCTTTCACCTACCTCTTGGCGAGATGACCATTACGCCAGAGGATGTATATAGACTTTTGAGGATCCTGACTCATGGAGAGCGGGTATATTATGATATAGTGTATGATAGCAGCGTATGTAGATGGGTGTTTGGAGATAACACCATAGTAGATGATTGTATCACTTGGGTGCAATTTGCTTCATTTCCTACCCTACCAGCATTATTAGGAGCTATGATAGGAGGATTGCTGTTGCCAGATAGGCAAGGACATGGTTTTGTGGTCAAATGGGGCCAAATTATTGAGGATTTGATTGCGCATCCACGGAGGATGGATTGGGGTTCCTGTGTTTTGGCACAGTTGTATCATGATCTGCATGAGATTGTATATCAGCGCAGTGCAACAATTTCTGCAGGAGCAGTGTTACTATAGTTGTGGACATGGGAACATATCCCAATCATGAGGCTAGTGTCAGCATGGATCTGGGCTCAGGGTTACCCATATGCATTTTTATATGATGGCATGATTGTCTAGCATCGTCTGGGCAAGGTGGATTATTGGAGATGCGCGATCGATGATATTGATCAGGTGGTGTGGTGACCATACTTGCAGTGCGAGAGGTGGAGAGAGGATGATGATGAGCTACCATACATGTTTTCACCCTGCTGGATAATAGGCCGGTCCTCTTTGGTGATTGAGATATTTTGCTTTGGCAGAGTATTACGCCAGTTTGGTTGGATGCAGGATATGCCACAGGGTATGGCATTATATGCTAGAGTATAGGTAGAGAGGTCAATGTGGGGTGCACAGGTTGACTACCAGTCAGTCTGTTTGTAGATTGATCAACTTGGATATGGAGTGTGGGACTTATTACCACAGGTTGCTGATGGAGGGATGTCTGCAGAGTACAGAGAGTGGTTCTTGTGACATCATTTTATGAGGTTCACAGATCTGGCAGAGCCTATCCCAGATGTTGATGAGCTTTCTGAGGATGATGGAGATGATGGTAGTAGACCATGTCATCCCAGAGTGCAAAGACCACCCAGAGCGCCATGGGTTCAGAGAGTAGGGCCTCGAATGAGAGGTGGCCATGTGAGAGGCCGAGGTGGTGGCTTTAGACAGCCTAGACAAAGAGTAGCAGTTGCACAGGGACCTCTGGGTCAAGCTCCATTGAGAGTAGATGCTGATTGGGCTAGGTAGAGGCATAGATGGGTTCAGGATGCGAGATAGGTTCCTGGGCAGATACCACAGGTTGACCCATAGGTCAGCACTACACAGGTTATTCCACAGGTTCCTTTAGCTCCACAGGCACCACAGGGTCCTCCCGTAGCACAGGCTCTTGTTATAGATCAGATAGTGCATGATGTGTAGGGGTTACAGGCTGGTATGATGACAGTGACAACCAGATTAGATTAGGTCACTACTATGCTGCAGCAATTTTTGGCCACTCTGGCTCAGCTACCGACCAGTGCAAGCACTAGTCAGGCACCTCCTGGTACACAGGATAGAGTAGATGATAGAGGTTCTGATGGTGCAGGTGGGTCAGGCATAGGTTTTGATGGATCAGGTGCCCCTACTAGGTGATGCGACAGATATGGACCTAGGATTTGTGTATCATATGTATTTTGTTTTGGATTAGGACTTTGATGTACCATTGATGTACCATTGTTATTGATGATGCTATAGATATTTGATGGATTTGTATCTGATGATGATCGTTGATTTTCCCTTGGATGATGTTATGATATTTCCTTTTATGCATGTCTATATGTTTCTATGATGCATTTATTTCTATTGTGCAATGGATGCAAATGTCTTAGAGTAGGACATAGATAAATGGATGCAAATTTATCGTTATATGTTTTGTTGATTTAACAATGTATGGATTATGCAATGCAATGAACACAATACTTAGTGCTTATGATAAATGAAATGCATCTATCTTTTTGTATTTTTGAATGTATGCAATTTACTTGATGATATGCAGTTCTAAATGATGAGATGGATAATGGTTAATGAATAATGAATCTTTTTTTTTTTTGTCTGAATGTATAATGAGTAATGATTAATGATTATGAATGCAAAGGATAATCTCATTTTGTGAATGACTGTGAAACCCATAAGATTTGATGAAACACTATCAACCCTTTGTCTACCCCCTTGAACTTG
>MU226225.1:25595-38416 GCA_018584345.1 Thuja plicata
AATCCCTTTAGGCTTGAATTTAATTAATTGATTTCATGATTTAATTGACCTTTTAAATTGATTTGAATTTTGTCCATTTGATTTGCATTGATTTAATGTCCATTTGATGATATTTTGAAGCATTTGGATGAGATTTATAATTTGGAATATTTGAGATACACCTGGTAAATTTTAGGTGTCTACAGTAGCGATACACTGTTTCTCAGGCAGAGTGTCAGGTTCTTCACTGTAGACAAACCAATTGTAATCTTCCTTTATGCTTTTCTCATCATTTTTCTCAGCAAATTCATCCACTTTGACATTTGCACTTTCAATGATTTTGTTAGAGGATTTGTTAAGACATTTATAAGCTTTTTTTGGTAGAATAACCTAGAAATATTCCTTCAACACCTTTGGAGTCAAGCTTCCATTTTCTATCATATTTTAATATATAACATTGACTTCCAAAATTTTTAAAGTAACTTACATTGGGTGTGTATCCATACAATAGCTCATAAGGTGTCTTATTGGTGTATTTCTTCAATTGAACTCTGTTTAATGTATAGAAAACAATACTGACAACTTCTCTCTAGAATGTTTGTGTGATTCCTTTCTCAATCATCAGTGTTCTGGCACAATCAACAATTGATCTTTTCTTCTTTCAGCAATCCCATTTTGCTGTAGTGTTCTCAGTGCAGAAACCTATCTTTTAATTCCACGCTCATTACAAAAGTTAGTGAATTCATCAGAGATAAATTCTCCTCCTCTATCTGATCTTAGACATTTCAGTTGTTTTCCACTTTGTTTTTCAACTATAGATTTAAACCATTTAAACATCTTAAATGCTTCTGATTTCTCTTTTAAGAGCATAACAATCATCATTCTAGAATAATCATCAACAAATAGAATGAAGTATCTATCACCATAGTATCTCTTTGTTCTCGTTGGTCCACATAAGTAAGTATGGACTAATTCTAGAATAGAATTAGATGTACATAGGTCTTGCTCTTGAAACTAGACTTTGCCATTTTACCTTTTTGACAATTCTTACACATGACATGGTCAGGCTTTGACATGCTTGGTAAGCCTCTTATTTTCCTTTTATTGCTTATCCTAACCATGTTGTCAAAATTGACATGACATAACCTTTTATTCCACAACCATATGTCTTCATTTTTAGCCAATAAACAAGTGGTCTCAATATTATCAAGATAGAATAGGTTACCTTTTGTTTGTTCACTAGTACTGATCAACCTTCCTGTTTCATTGTAGATCTTTGGCTTTATGTTCTCAAATGCAACTTGGTGTCCTATGTTATTCAACTATGAAACACTCAATAGATTATAGTTAAGTCCTTTCACCCAATATGCATTTTCACATTTGATCATATTATTCAACATGATGGTTCCTTTACCCTCAATTGGACAAGGTGAGTCATTAACCATTCTTACTGATCCACCATTATAATATTAAAAAGTCTCAAACTTTTCCTTATATCTAGTCATGTGGTGAGTATAGCCACTATCAATAATCTAGACATCATTCTTACTAACCTTAGATATAAGTGCAGTTTCTACATACCTTTCTTCTTTTTCTGAGTCATCCTTCATAGCAACAAATACCACCTCAATATCTTCATCAGATTTGGTGTCAGTATTTTCAGCTTTGTTCTCAGCCAGGTAACAAACCTTTTTGTCTTTGTCTTTTTAGTCTCAGGTACATCTCTTCTGTCAAATTGTCAGTTTCTTCGGTAGTCTCGGTCATCACTTCTATCATACTTATTTTCATAAGACCTGTCATCTTTTCTATCTTCTTTTCTCTTGTTAGGACATCATTGTTTCTTCTTCAAGTACACCTCTTTCTCCTTAGATATTATTAACAAACTCTTTGATTCTGCTACTGTACTAAGTGATATTTTCTCCTTCTTTCATTCTTAGGTCATCAAAATTTCCTCTTAGGCTTTCAACTTTATCCCTTAGCACATTTATATCTCCTCCATGTACCAGATTCAATTTGTCCCACATTTGTTTTGCAGTGGTGCATGATTTGACATCTTCAAATTCAGCATCAAAGAGTGAGGAAGCAATTTCTATCCTCATAGAATTGTGTTAATGCTTTTCTCTCAATTGATCAATTGTCAGAGGTCCACTAGATAACACATATTCAGTACCAAAATACTGTGTGACATTATTTCTAATACCTGATAGGTGGAGTCTTATCCTTCTTTTCCATGATGCAAAGTTGTCCTTGTTCAACTTAGGCACATCCCTTTTTCTCATCCTATGATCTTTACCTTAGGTCGTTTAAACCTTCCTTTCAAGCACACAAGCTCTGATACCAATTGTTAGAATAACTGAGAGGAGGGGGTGGGGGGGTGAATCAGTGGCCTCAAAAATTAATCCAATAATCCCAACAAAAACTTTATACCACAAATATAAAACCTCTAGTTATCTTCAGTCGTACAAGATGTATGCCTTTAAATATTCTTAACAAATAACTACTGCTCGGAGTATACTGTTTATCCTTTTTCTTAAGCTTTATCGAATAGAAGTCTAGCCTTTACCGAAATACAATAAATAACTTAGTGTTTACCGATCAATCCTATTTTAGTAATGTGTAAAGAAAAACATCAAAGAAATGAACTATATCCACATTTGACACATGGATTTTTAATGTGGAAACCCTGTTAAGGGAAAAACCACTTGGGACCGGTAACCCAAAATTTTCACTCTTCTAAAGTGAGCTCGGTGAATAGCCAACCCTGTTAAAAGTTACAAACACACTATTATGTGTGACCTTGTTAAATGATTTAAAACTAATAGTTTATCACTTGACCTAGAATTCACTACGATGTCAAAAAGAAAACCTTTTGATACTCCTTGGGATGTATTTCAATATATAAAGGATAGTTAAATCCTACTCTGTTAAGAGATTTCTAAATCAATGGTTAAACTAAAATAGTATATGATCTGTTCATAAATACAACTTAATCTTTACAGATGTTCATATCTATTATAAGCTCATAATACATTTCTGATCAATGTTCTCTTCAATTCCTTTGCTCCACTTCTTTCTTCTCAGTGAATGTCGTTGCTTCTCTGCTGCTTGGTGTCTGTAGAATTCTTTAGCTCTGTTCTTCATCTTGTATGGTCAGGTCTGTATGAAGACTTCTATCTTTAGCAGAATTCTCTTCAACATTACTCTCTTTCTTCCCCCATTTCTTATGAATTACTTGTGTCTTTGTATAGACATGATTTCACCATTTCTTGTCCTACTTGTTTTCTTTGTTGATCACTTCTTGATCCATAAAGCTTGCCATGATTTCTTTGTCTTTATTCCATAAATATCTCATTATTTTCTGGAATAAAACATACTTTAAATCTCCTTCTTATATTTAGATTTTAATTGATCGATAAAAACAAAGTAAACAATCAGTTAACTCTATCTTTAGCTCCTTCCAGCTAAGTTGTTTTGTCATATCCTAACTTTAGTTCTCATCGGTCAACACTTCAGTTGTGCTCAGTGACTACTATAGATGGCTCGAGCATTAACTTTAGTTCTATTCGGTGACCACTATAGTTAGCTCGGTAATGCTTGCTCCAGTAACACTGTCCGTCAGGTAAGACTGTGAACTTTTGTGGTTAGGGTTCACTGTCACTCGATGTATATGATTACCAACAAAAAAAACTTTGTCTCTTTAGATCTTTATGTGTTGTGACAATATGAGTATGATAATACAATACATTATTTGATTTAATGTCTTGCATTTACTCCGTGCAGCTTGGTGATCATAAACTTTGTCATCATCAAACATTCAATCAATTATAGTTCATCATCATCTCTACTTCACCTAAGTGGGTGGTTGTCGATGGTGTATGCTGTTATATATGCATATAGTGTATGCTAGATTCATTTCCCATGTACTTAAGAATAATTCATCATCCCTTGCACAATCTTCTACTAAAGAACTCTTTTTCGCATATTCATACCTTTGTTTTTCAAACCTTTTTCATATCATGCACACACTTACAGACACTCCTTCAACACATGGAATTACTTATATATAGGATTAAACTCTTATTTCTTGTTAGAACATACTGCACCCAAATAGTTGGTTGATGTAATATATTTAAAGTTATCTTCCACACATTGGCCAAAACATTTATCAAAATCATATCAATCTATTTTTACATGCTCAGTCCAATCCCTAATCTAATCCCAAATATGTAGAACCAAAAATATTCACCTAATGAAGTGCAGGATAATTAATCAACTATCTTGTTCTAGGAAAATAGAGTAACTGGTACACTGAGTTACCAAACAAATAAAGAAATATGTCTAAAGCACCCAAACTAAATAACATCTATAGATAGGTGTATCATGGATAAAACAACATATTGTTAAAAAAGCATAATCAAAACTATTTGTGTGGATAAATACATAGAGAAATAGTATAAGCTATATCATAAAATATATGATAGAATGAATCAACAATATTGTTTTGGCATTAATGAAAAAAGAAACTATTCTCCTTTATTAATGACAACACCATGTTCTGTCTCATAGTGATTCTGATTATGGCTCGCCTTTATACCCTATAGACATACGTTCATTATTGCCTATTCTTATCAAGGTCAACTACACACCAAGATTACATATTTGATTTTATTAGTATGTTTATCCTTTTTGCAACCAACCCTAGTTGGGTTAGGGTTTTGATTCATGTTGAATACCAGAGTTATGCTTGAACTATAAAAGGGTGTATGCACAAAGATGGTCTCAAAAAAAGTGGCTGCCCTAGGAAAAAAATTCCAAATAACAAATAACCTAATTAGGTTAAGGCTTAGTAAATAGAAAGCCTAGATTTAAAAAATCTGATCGTGTTTTTAACATAATAAAAAAATAATCAAGTTTTTATTTAAAAAAAAAACCTAATTGGGTTTTATAAAACACAAAATTTTTGTTATTGTAGCTGAAAAGACAATAGAAACCCTACTCCACAGATAAATAACAATGAGATGAGCACAAAATTGACATAACCCGATTGGGTTTTATTCAACATAGCATTTTTGTAGTGTATCTAAGAAATCTTTACGACGTCGCTTTGTCGTAGAGGTAAGTATTGCATTTTTTTTTGTTTAAATTGAATTCTAATATGATTTTTATTTATTTATTTTGTCTTATATCTCTTTCCTTTAAAATGTCGTAGAAAAATTTAAAGCATCCTTGCATGAACTTTAACGAATGACTACGATCATCACTGATATAGAAGTGACACTCTCTTGAAACCTTTCTATCCTCCTTTGTGCTATCATGTGCATGCATGAATTCTATGTGTATAAAAAATGTAACTTGTTTAGAATGATAATACATAGGTTACACTTCATTTTGAGGTTTTAGTGTATAATTCTGAACAAAATCAATGATAGAGATAATGGTACCACGAGGAAAATTTTCCTTAACCATCAAGCTCTTTTTGTATGTACTATGTGCTCATAAACTAGCTTCTCTTGAGAAATCTTCATAAATTCAGCTAGACATATATAATTTTTCACTAACTCACATCTCTTCAATTCTTCTCCATCTTTAACCCCATATGTGATTGACTTGTATTTTCCAAAAGAAACTAGTTTCTTACTAATTTCATGTATGCTCTCTAGATGTAGACAACTTTCCAAATGTTGCAAACCACCACATGTTGGGCAAGAACCTTTCAAACAGATCATCTTAACTAATAAATGCAACTATCATCTCGTTTGCATAGTACACTTGAAATAAACTATCTTGGTGACTTATGAGGTGCTTCTAGACCACATTCGTGTAAAACATTGTCAGCGTGCCAAGTAAAACATATATAATAATAACTATCATAATGCATGAAAATTTTTATATGCACCCTACAACATGTAGTACGTGCATGATTAATCTTAACATAAAAAGGTTTTATCATTTCAAAAAATATTTGACTAATTCTTATTTGAGGAAAGCTTTGAAGGAATCTTTCATAAAATTGTGTTTGAGTCATATCTAAAAAGTTTTTTGAATGTGAATCATATTTTGTAGATTTGATTTTCCTTCTAACCACACCTTTTTGGTTGGGAAAAACCCTTGTAGTGTCATGCCAATTTTTTCTAATTATTGTTCTTAGTGCATCAACAACAACCTTGTCTTTACAGAAAATTCTACCCAAGAATGCCCAAAGAGAATTATTGTTAGGATCCTCAACTTTCTCCACCCTCCCTAAGGCATTTCTTAATGTTGTTCTACTTGTCTTTAATGACTTACTTGTTTTTCTTATTAAAAAAGATTTTTAAATTTGCCTTCTCATTATGGTCAAGATGTGATAACAAATCAAGTAACATTAGCATCTTTAGTACATGATATCAAAAAAATTTATTGCTCAAGGGTAAAAGCACAATAATTTGTCACCTTTTAAGCTAACTTGATAGACTTGGCCTAGTTAGACTCAACCCAGTCAGACTCGGCCGAGTCTTACATGACTGAGTCCATGTAGGCGCCATGCAGAACCAAATGGTGCCTATGTGGCCCAGTAGGCTCCTATGCAAGCCAATGCGATCGCCAGTAGGACTGGGATGAGTTTGATTGGGCTGAGTCTACCTAGGTGGCATGCCATCTTGGCAGCCAAACCTCCAAAAACACAAAAAGCTAGAAGTTTTCACTTCTGCTATTCTATTCTCTGCCCAAAATAGAAAATGTCAAAAAACTACAAGTACCCTTTTCTAGATATTGGAACAATGATTATTGATGTATAAATTTTAAATTGTTTTGACTATAAAACGTTGAACAAATTGTCTAGAAACTACATGTAGGTATATATAGCTTTGAGAAGTCGTTGATTCAGAAAATATAAAAAAATGCTAAATCAATTGAAATTTTTTTAAAAATCATAGAAAAGACTAGAGAAGAGAGTCCTCTTCAGTAATATGTAATTTTTTTTTTTTGGTATAGTTTTGATAGGGGAAAGTGGCGGGAGACAAAAACTGTTGATTCAAGGTAAGTTTGACTTTGAATAATTATAATGGGAAAACTATAGATCGAAAACACTTCTTTCTTTTTTTCTGCACTAGCTATACATGTCATCTAAAACATATTCAGAAATTGGAAGTAAAAAACCATATTTTACTTATAATTATTTGGCAGGAAGTAAACTCCCCAATTTGCAATATTTTTTAGGAAATGAAAATAGACGTAAACAATTCAAAAAAGATATTAATTTTTGTTCATTTTTTAAAAACAAAATTACAGGCATAAAATTCATCCTATTTCACACATTTTATTAGTTTACATCATCTTCAATTTCTCAACAGAAATGTGACTTTTATGCCCTTGAAGTTTTACAGTTTTGGTGTTGTTAACCTTTTCCTTTGTAAAAGGGTGACTAATTATGGTCAAGATGTGATAACAGATCAAGTAACATTAGCATCTTTAGTACATGATATCAAACCAATTTATTGAGATTTATCAAATAGATTTATCACAATAGCTCATTCGCTATTATTTTCGGATGATCTTAACCCCAAAATTTTCATTATCTCTCTAGATTTCAGATTTTTATTCATTTCAACAACTAATTGATGTCTTCCAGTTTGATTTAAACTTTCAAAATAGTTTTCAAAATTAACAAAACAAGGTTTTACAAGGACCCGAAATCCAACAAGTTTAGAAATACAAAGACATCACAAAGTTTAGCAACAGATCCAGCAAAAAAAAATATGAGGGGGAATGAAGGCACCCCTCACAAAAAAAAAAGACTAAACTAAAAACAAAAGAAAAAACATAAAAAATTTACTGCCACCCTTTCAAACCCCAGAGGGTTTCATCCATTATGGTATTCAGCTCGGTCATTTTCATCATAGTGGCCTTTAACTCCATTATCTTCTTTCTGGAAGAAGTGTTTTGGATCACCTTCACTTTGGTTCTAGAGCCATGACCTTTACAATTGGTCATAGGATTCTGAAAAAAAGTCCCCATCAGGTTTCTCCAGCAGATTGACAAATAAATGAAGGTTACTAACCAAGGCTTTCATTCCCTCCTTAGAGTGCTCAAGCTTATTCCCTAGATTTTTTGTAGGCACTCAATTATGGCCAACAAATGAACAAGGCACAAAATTCCTTAGAGTTATCATAGTCCTTACCCTTGTTGCTCATCTTTTCTACCTAAATTTGGTACTTGGATTCCAGCTCTATGCTCTGCAACCTAAGATTCTTTATTTCCCGATATCACCAGTTATCGCTTTTGATAGCACCAACTTTCCAAATAGTTATTCCATATTCTTTTCACCATTATTCTAAAAGTTCATTCAGAAATTTTATTGGGCATTGGCTTCAAAATATTCTCATTAATGTCAATTGGAAACTTTGGTTTTCTATGAATAATTCTAGGAGGTGTTAAGATTGGTTCATTCTATTCATTTTCAGTAGGTGCATTAGGTACATTCATGTCATCAGGTAAAAGTACAAACCTGTGTCACACTTTTACAAAGGAAGAGGACCACGACATGCAAAACTGTTCAACTTCAATGACATAAAAGTGGCATTTGTGTTTAGAATTTGAAAATGATGTAAACTAATGAAATGTGCAAAATTGGATGTCGTTTATGCCTATAATTTTAATTTTTTTTTTTGAATAAGCATTGAGCTAGTTTTTTAATTTTTGAAGTCCATTTTTTAATTGCTCAAAAAATGCTGAAAATGTAGGGTCTAGTTCCCTCCAACTAAATATATGAAAATAATATTTTTTTCCTCTGATTTCATAATATGTTTTAGATGACATGTACAGCTAGTGCGTAAAAAATAAAGATTGGTTTTCAGTATATATTTTGTCTGTTATAACTATTCAAAGTCAGAGTTACCCAAAATTAACAGTTTTTTTCTCCCTCCACATTTGCACTAGCAAATCTAAACCAAATACAAAAAAAATTACATATTCTTGAAGAGGACTCTCTCCTCTAGTGTTAAATATAAGTTGTAAATTTTTTTGACGTGATTTGCTATTTTTTTTTTTCAAACGAGCGTGTTCTTCAATGTTAACATAACTACTTGGAGTTTTTTTAAATTATAATATATTATATGTAATCAAAACACAATAAAAAATTATATGACCATAATATAGACTCCGAGTTGTACAAAAGGGTATATTTAGATTTTACAAATGGTTGAGTTTTGATGAAGAAATCAGTTGTCTAAGTGAGAAGGTCTGTAATTTTGAAATTTTTGCCTATTTGGCTGCAACATAGGATGCCACATAGACAGTTTCGGCCGAACCCCTCTATATAAATATATGCCAATTCTTCATCGATAGAACATAGTTAGCTTATATTTACTCATGAATTTTTGGCCAAAACTGGTCCGGCCGAACCAGTTTCGGCCAAAACTCATTTGCCACATCAACGCCACATGGCACCATGTTTGTGCCACATATTAACGGCCAAAAATATTTTGACCGAAACTATTTCAGCCAAAATAATTTTGGCCGGAACTACGAAAATGGTCCTCAAGTGCGACACAGCTTTGTACTTTTACCCCATCAAATTAAATTTGTGTATGTTCCTCATTTGATTAATCATTCAGTATGATCTTGTGTTCAATTGCATTAGGTTCATTTGGTACGTCAAATCAAGATTATGTAGATGATGTACCTTCTCCTTCCATTTTTTTTTGTTCATGTAATCTCCTCATCTACTCCCTTTTTATTTCCTTTTCTACCTCTCATTTTTTGATTGTTCATTTATTGTTCTTTTCCATCGTTAATATTGATTGTCCTAAATAGTATCATTTTTCAAATATATGTTACAAAAATGTATACAATCAAATCACCAAAACAACTATATAAATTATCATCATTTTTTATAATCAAAAGTATTAACAACAAAAATAAAATTGAACAAAAAAATAGTAAGACAATTCAATCATTTGAACTCATATTTGATAAAAGAATGTCTTACACTATGTGACAGTGTCCCAGAAAACTGTGATGAGCTGCAATGGGCCCTTCAACAAGCGGAAAAATTATTGTTTTGGCCATTGGAAAGGAAATTTATCTCAATAGAATGCGCACGAGTTATGTTTATTTAAAACTTGTTTGGATTCTATTGAGATAAATGTCCAACGTTCATAGTGTTAAAAACCCAGATAGGTTTTAGTATTATAAAACCCATACGAGGTTTATTTTTTATAAAAAAGGTTATTTATCCCAAAGAAAAATACTAAATAACTACAAAATAAAGTGAGGAGAGACAAGGGAGACAAGCGAGAGGGGAGAGAGATGAGGTAGACAAACAAAAAGGGTGGAGAGAGAGAGAGAGAGAGAGAGAGAGAGAGAGAGAGAGAGAGAGAGAGATGTAAGTGTTCCAAGGGCTTGCTTGTACAATTAGCTAAGAAGATCTTCTTTGTCTTCTTCAAGGATTCTAATATCCTCTAGGTCCTTATTAGGCTTAGGTGATTAACTAAGTCCTAATCCCACTCTTCTCTAAGAGTCTCACACTTGTGCTTCACCTTTGAAAGACTAACACCCTAGTAGTTACTTCACTTCCTCTCTTACACTTAGAAGTATCCAAGTGTCAACTCCACTCTAACATCCATGAATCATTGCAGGGGTGTCTATCATCATGTAGATAGTTCATCTAATCCCATTTGATTCCATTTTGGAGGATCTCTTAACTCTTTGCAATCGAGTTCCAACTTTAGTCTCAAAGAGGCCTAATAGGGCTTGTTTCCTTGTAGCCTTTCACAATGACCTTTTCCTATTTCTTGTAAATTTTTTCCAAAGAACTTGAAAATCTAAGACCATATCCAGATACACTTTATCCTTTTACAAGATATTTTGAAAGTTTTGGTCCCCTAAGTCATCCGTACATAGGGTTCCTACAATCTAGGTCCAATAGGGCTAATAGGCCTAATTTCTAGGACTGTCTACAACTTAGTTGAAAACTTGTTTAAAACTTAGTCTCAGTGATTGGTATGAACTTGACCATCACAGTATGTTAGGATAAGACTAAAACATAACTAAAATTGTACTTAGTCCATACAATACTTTCTTCCCCTATATGAAACATGTCAATTCTTCTATCCTAAACCACTAACCGAGCACTGTCAACTCGCCTAGGGCTTAGTAGTAAAAATAGCTCTCCATCTTCCTAAGACTCCTAATCCTAAACATGTGTAAAATACTAACTCCCCTAACATTTTCATCCATCCTTAGGGTTTTTCCATGGCTAGATTTCATGGGGGAGCCATAACTAGACTGACTGGTCAAGATAGGACCAGTAGACTCTCTAAACACAACAATTTATACAAGACCTTAAACAACCACAAAGAAACTTGAATACTAAATGAAAAACACTCCAAACTATCCTAATAACACAAAACAATAATTATTTTGAAGCTTTCAATCTATAAGGTATCACTGTCACAAGGAAATTCTCAGGATTTTTGAAAACACAGAATTGCCCACTGCATTATACTTCCAAACTTGTTACAATCAAAGACTAACTGATGAGATTTGAGTTTCTCTAAATTAGATGCCTTCTTCCATAATTATAGGCCTTTTTGGTTGATTCCCCATTCCTATTTTGTAGGGGGGTCCAAGGTAACCGTGTTGCATGCAACATTTGCAATAATTGCAAATGTTGTCATGACAATAATTTAGCAACTTTTGGCATCTTTCCTTTTGTTCCACTTTCCTCATTTCTAGGACCTCTAACCTCTTCATTTCAAGGATACAAGATCATTAAAGACCTTATGGCATCTCTATGTCCTCATTTATGTGTTTAGGACACATTCATGACTCAAATCCATCATTTAGCAACTAAGCCTAATATAAATGAAAAACTAATAACAATGGGTACTTTGGTGACCTTAGTCCTAATGAATAACTCACCTATCCCACATTAACATGACCTTCTAAGGTCTAGAAAAAACCTAACTATCTTGACTTGGCCAATTTCAAGTACAAGACAAAAATGATAAAAACATGGAGGTTAGCCTAGGTGTGCTCCTGCACCATCCTCCCCCCCAAAAAAGATCAATCCACCCTTTGATTGAGGATGCTTGGATCAATCCCCATCTTCTTGAACTTTGATTCTTTGACCCATACTGCATCAACATCCATTTGATCATGCTTCTTTATCAAATGTTCCTTGTAGGCTTTTGTTCTAGTATGTTTATAGACTCTAGTATCTAGTACACTATCAACTCCTGTGACTGTAGCAAAGGGTGATTGGAGGTCTTCCACATCCCTGATCACTTCTTGGAGACTCTGATCCATGTCTTGTTGTGGTCCTTTGTAATGGACTAAGTCTGCAATGTTGAAAATAGGTGATAGTCCACTGTCTTTTGGGAGCTCAACTTTGAATGCATTATCACCATACTTAGCTAAGATAGAACAAGGACCTATCCTTCTCATCTACAACTTGTGAGGGAATCCCTTTTGAAGTCTTTATTTGTTAAGATGTACCATGACCAAGTCACCCACATTGAACTGAACTGTTCTACTACTCTCATCAACCTTGGTTTTGTGTTTCAAGGTGTTCTCAGTCAAAGTCTTCCTCACTATCTCATGTATCTCTTGCATTGCACAAGAAAAATCATTTGCATATCCACTTGCCTTCACTGCATCCATCAAGTCTCTCAACTCATAGACTCCTCTAGGATGCAATCCATATACTATCTCAAAGGGGAACTTCCCTGTTGATCTATTTTGTTGGCAAGTTGACTTCCTGAGGAAGCATGACTTATTTTGTGTTGTCAATCATGGCAACAAAGTCATACTTAAGTTCTGTCATAAAAGGAAAAATGACTAAGTAAGAAAATAGGGCAGACAGA
>MU226225.1:39084-58559 GCA_018584345.1 Thuja plicata
TACAATATTTGTGGGTACTAATCCCCACCAGAGTTTTCCTCTGATCAAGGTTCTCTGTAATCATATCATGTGTTATGTGTTCTTGTGTTATGTTTCTTTGGATGCACATTTGATATATGTTTAATTGAATGAAATATAATTAATAGATAAACACTGATTCACCCCCCCTCTTAGTGTTTCTAACACTATTGATGGTGTCATAGTAGGCATACTCAGCCTACCCAATCAATTGATCCCATTGCTGTCCATACTCCTTTGTCAACCACCTTAGTAGATTGCCAAGGCTTCTATTCACCACTTCGGTCTAACCATCAGTTTGGGGATGGTAGGTAGACCCAAAGGATAAATTAGTGCCTAATCTTTTCCAAAGAGTCTTCCAAAAATGACTAATAAATTTGGTGTCTCTATCAAACACAATGCTCTTAGGTAGCCCATGGATCCTTACTATCTCTTTGAAGAAGAGAGAGGCTATTTGGATAGAATCATGAGTTGTCTTGCATGGCATAAAGTGAGCTATCTTACTAAACCTACCCATAACTACATAAACACTATCCCTACCTTGTCTTGTCTTGGGTAACCCAACTACAAAATCCATGCTTAAACAATCCCAAGGCCTAGTGGGAATAGGTAGTGGTTGATAAAGACCAGAATTTGAAGAGTACCCTTGGCTCTTTGACATACAATGCAATTCTCCACATACCTCTTAACATCAAGGTTCATTCTCGGCCAATAGTAGAACCTTTGAACAAGTTCTTGGGTCTTAGTGATCCCAAAGTGACCGCTCAATACACCATTATGCTTTTCCTGAATCATATTCTCCCTAATAGAGCCTCTAGGGACACATAACTGATTTCCCTTGAACAAAATATTACTTTTCAAAGTGTATTGAATATACTTACTATGAAAATGGTTCTTGTATTTAGCACATACCTTATAAATGTCTGCAAAATCCTCATCATCAACATATAGATATTTGTAATGATCTATTCCCATGCTCTTCAATTGAATCTCTTGGATGGTAAGAGATCTTTGAGATAGTGCATCTTCCACCTTATTGAGGACACCTTTCTTGTGTTTGATATTAAAGGTATAAGCTTGTAAGTATTCCACCCATTTTATGTTCTTGTGGCTCAACTTCTCTTGAGAGTTTAGAAAAATTAGAGCTTGATTGTCTGAATAGACAATGAACTCCTTGGGAAAAAAATAGTGCCTCCATTTTCTCAAAGCTTGAACCAATGCATACAACTCAAGATCATAAGAAGAATACTTCTTCTTTTCTTCACTCAACTTCTCTGAATGAAATGCTATTGGTCTACCCTCTTGGCTTAGGACAACCCCAATAGCTATGTTGCTTGCATCCCACTCAATAGTGAAAAGCTTCTCAAAGCTTGGAAAGACTAAGATAGGTTGGGTAGAAATCTTTTCTTTCAATAACTCAAAGCTCTTAGTGGATTTTTCATTCCATATGAACTTGGTCTTTATTCCTCCTTTGATTGTGTCCAACATGGGAGCACAAATAGCACTAAAATGCCTTATAAACTTCCTATAATACTGAGGAAGGCCATGAAAAATTCTTACCTCTATTGATGACCTTGGAGTAGACCAATTCATGATGGCTTCCACTTTACTATTGTCCATTTTCAGATTTCCATGAGAGAGAACAAACCCAAGGTACACTAGCTCTATTTTGATGAACTCACATTTCTCCAAGTTAATCATCAACTTCTCTTCATGCAGCTTCTTGAAGTCAGTCTCAAGGTGTTGAAGATCCTCCTCTCTTGTCCCACTATAAATCAGTATATCATCAAGATATACTACTAAAAATTTTCCAATTAGGTCTTTGAGGACTTCATTCATGAGCCTCATGAATGTGGATGGGGCATTAGACAGTCCAAATGGCATGACAAGCCATTCATACAAACCTTCAATGGTTTTGAAGGCTTTTTTCCATTCATCTCCCTCATGTATCCTAATTTGGTGATAGCCACTCTTCAATTCTATCTTACTAAAGTACTTAGCTTCACCTAGACAATCTATTAGGCCTTCAATCCTAGGTATGGGAAACCTATGCCTAATGGTTATCCTATTTATGGCTCTTTAATTAGTACAAAGTCTCCATGTTCCTCCTTTCTTTGGTGCTAGGAAAATAGGTACTGCACAAGGCCTAATTCTTTTCTTGATAAGGCCTTGGTTAAGGAGTTCTTCTATTTTCCTAGCAATTTCCTCATTTTGTTGAGGTGTCATCTTATAGGTTGCCTTATTAGGCAGGGTAGCTCCGGGTATGAAGTCTATCCTATGACTTATGGCTCTTTTAGGGGGTAATGCTAATGGTTGTCCATCACTTACTATGCCTTCATAAGTCTACAACATACTCTTTATCTCCTTAGGTATCTCTAAATTCTTGTCTCCTTTTCCTTCATTCTTTTCTCTTGGTCTTAGCACCAATGTATATCCAACTCCTTCTCCTTCTTCCATAGCTTCTATGAATTCTTTCTCACCCACTATAAGCACATTAGGACCCACTATCTGATGACATTATTTTTCCATTAGTACACTTAGTGAAAAACATTGACAGAGATCACCGGTAGACTACAGAGATCACCGACAGACTACAAGCATTACCGACGAACAACAAGCATACCCAACAGAACACAGAGGTCATGAAAAATGCTAAGTATGAAAGTGACAAGCATCACCGACAACCATAAGCATCATCAGTGACATAGTTTTGAGAACTAACCTGACAAGAACAGAAAAGGCAAACCCGACGACAAGTTCAAGAAAGGAACACCGACGACCAAGAAAACCGACCGTCAGAACCGACAGTCAGTTAGAGAACCTGCAAATTGTGGATCTAATTTTTACATGATGGATAAAGCAATGTAAATCTATTTATAGAGTTTTATTTTGTTTTAAATCATAACTTGAGGGTAAAGCAAGCTTTATATAAATGTTTTAATGCATCCTAACGGATCTAAAACATATCTAACTATAGATGAAGGTCAAGTTGTAAACCTTGGATCTATAGTTAACTTACGGTGCATGAATAAATAATTGAACCTCAATATAGTATAAATAGATGTTCAACTCAATTGTGAGTTATAAATTCATTATTTTTGATATCCACGAAGAGCATCGAAGGAGTAGAAGGCAGAATTCATGTAAAGTTCAGAAACATAACACATCAGTTGTCAAGAACACACAGAGGCTACCGACGAGCAGATAAAGGTATTGCTCAATCATGGAAGGATGATTATTTATATGTATGAAGCTGAATTGGATGTGTTATTAGCAATTTTAGATTGCATACTTCATCATATCAAAGACCTATGTAGTTTCATTCTAACAAGTGCATATCTAAAATCCTTTTGTAGAAGGTGGACTTAACCGTTCTTTGCAAATCTCTTAACAGAATGCACACTTAACAGTGTTGCTAAAGCTTCAAATGAAGTAGATCTTAATAGGTCTCCACTGTAATACTCCTAACAGGGTAGGTCATCAGAAGTGACCAATTTTAAGCCTTAACCAACCTCTTCTTATCTACAGATAGTGAAGTCTTGTGGGTAACAATCCCCACCACAGTTTTTACTTCCTAACAGGAGTTTTCTGTGATATCATATCTTGTGTTACATGTGTTATCTATTTTCATGAATGTTTCTGTTATGATTACATACTAAAATAACTTATGATATGATTGCACATACATAAAGAAAGATGAACAGTTAGATAAGATAATTCTAAAAACTGATGATGAAGGGTTAATGGGCTAACCAAGAAAATTTTTAGAGGTACTGATTCACCCCTCCCCTCTCACTACATCATTCCAATATAATTCCAACAATTGGTATTAGAGCTAAGTCTCTCTCTTGAAAAGATTAAAGACTTGAGAGCAAAGATCAGAGCAATGGACAAGTTTAGACTAGACATGACTATTGAGAATGAGCAGTTACAAATGCAAATAAACTATGAGCAGTACAAGGAGGCTAGAATAAAACTAAGAAAAATTGTTGATGAAAGAAAGATTATGGCAACCAGGTTGAATGAGAAAGACTACAAAGAATTGGAAATAATAGATTACTTTGAAACAATGGAATCATCAATGAGAAAAACTTCAGACGCATCAGTTGAAGAAATTAAAAGTCTACAAGAGATCAATCTATATTTGACAGATCAAATCAAGATGCTGCAAATTGGTGAAGAGAATCAAATGGTGAAAATGATTGATGTCATGAATGATGCAAGAAAAGCTGACAATGAAAGAACTCTAGCCATTGATGATAGGAGGAAAATTATAGAGAAGCTACAAGAAAAAGAATCAGAGATTCAAAGACTCACTGAGCATCACCATGAGGTCACCAACCAGATTATTCTTATGAGTCAAGAAGAAAATAGATTAAATACAGAACTCATTGAAAGAATACAGATCATTGGTAAGCTAAGAGAAGAGAATGAAAAATTGAAGCATGAAATCAAAGTCTAGAATCAACACAATGAATTAATTAAAAAGGCCGAGGATAGAAACAAAAGGATGGATGATTTTATTGATGGACAAAGGAGAGTTAACAAATACACAAGATTAGGGTACAATGAGAATGGTGAATCTTCTAATCAACCAGATCAGAGGAATGCTTTCACAACCCCAAAATACAAGAAGCTATCATGCAATCACTGTGGAAAACTAGGCCACACCTCAAACATCTACATAAGAAAAATGAAAGGTATTTCTGAAGCACAATCTAATTTTATTGGTAATTGTTATAAATGTCAAAAGAAAGGACACAAGGCACATGAGTGCAGATCCAAAGTAACAAATCCAAAGAGAAAAACCTATATGGACAAATACTGTCCTACATGCAAGATGAATGGGCATACACATAAGGACTGCTGGAAAAAGTACAACAAGGCATGGACACCAAAGGAAACTGATAAAAGCTACAAACCAAAAAGATTAGGTAACTCATATGTTTGGGACTATAACAAATGGGTAAACTATACAACATGTGGAAGGTATGGTCATATTACTGCCAAGTGTATGAGAAAATGGACCAGAGGGTCAAGAGGTTGGACCAATCTAGGTATGGCATGTTTACATTGTCATAAGGTTGGACATGTGATAAAAGATTGAAAATACCGACTGACAGACACAAGTACACATCCCAATGGAAATAACATTGATGACATCAAGAGAATGAGAAACAAGATGTGGGAAAAAGCCACAAACATTGAAGGTGCTAGAACAAGCAATGCAAATGGTGCCACCTCATCCAATGGATCTGGTGACATCACTACATCTAACTAGATTGCACAAGTAAGTATGGAACTGCATTATAACAATTTTTACTATCCATCGGTTCCATTATACATAGTTCATATTGTAATATTAGCATGAATAAAGATGCAATATATTATTATTTTCTAAACTATTGAAAAGAAACCATCAGTTATTGGGCACAATTTGCATCGGTGAACACACATAGAAAAGTTAGCAGTACTTACGGGAATGTATCGGTCATTACACAAGATAAGTGTAAACTGACAGATATTAGTGAATGTTGAATCAACAAAAGCTATCTTCGCAACCTCATCGACAATCATCGGTGAAGTCTCCAAAACCACTAGCTACCCCGACACTTTGGACAAACACCGGAGATGTTATGAATGTCTTTACCAATGAAATCAGTCTTCATAAACTGACGAGTTGGTAAGCATTAATGACAACTTAGGGTACAAAGAGGTTATAAAATCCCGATGGGTAAACTCATTTTTACACCCGCTATTTTTGACTAGAGCAGAGCAGACCAGAGCAATTTAAGAGTAGATTAGAAAGTGACCTAGCAAAAATCATTGTGACATGAAGCATTCACATTCACAGGCAATCATAGAGAATCCATAAGTTATCATACTCACCGACCACACTGTCTTTATTTATGAAAAGCCCTAAATTGCAAACACGATGGCATCGACTTCTAGATTTGAGAAAATTAAGGAAGATAAGAAAAAACCCTTCAAGCTTGTTAGCAGAGGTGCATGTCCTGAACCTAAATACAAGCTACACCCTGAAATAACTTCACAACCTAATGATTCCAGAGCATTCTCCCGAATCCCACCTAGGGTTTTACTGGTAGAGGATGTAAGGTCCTATATTCACTGTAAGATCTTGGAAATAGGAGATCTAGAACTAGATAAAGCCTATAGGGAACTTTGTGATGATGCTGGAAAGCTCAAAGAAGACCACAAACACTTGGAAGTAAAGGGACTCACAAATGCACTGCATTTTCCCAAGGTTTTCAAAATAGAATGGATTAAAATTGTTCTTAGCAAAGTTCACAACAAGACTCTATGGCTAAATAAGCCTAAGGAAATAACAAAGGATGTTATTCACGCGGTAATTGGTTATCCTACAACCGATAAACCTCAGGCTCACAATCACCCATCTCTGTCATAAGTTGAAAAACTGACTGGTGCAAAATCAGATAAACAAGCACTAAAGGTCAACACCATTACCGACATAGAGCTGAAGTTTGGAGCATGTGTTGTTGGATACAAAATCTTCCAAGCAAGCAAAATGAACATCATATCTAGCATTGCTATGTGCACAACATATAAGATTATCAAACAGGGGAAGAAGATGGATCTGGCAGAGATCCTATTACATCAATTTGAGGAGAACATGTGCACAATAAGGTCTTCAAGGACACATACTTGTAAGTTTGGTTCCCTCATAATGTGCATATTCTTTTATTTTGAAGAATACTTTCCTTCCATTGGAAAAGTTACATGGGACACAAGCAGACCCATAACCATTCAGATAGGTGAATTCATAGAATCACTTGGTACATATTTTGATAATGTAATGCATGAATATTTCAAAAACATTAAGGAAATGCTACAAGCAAGAAGCAGAATTCCTGAGAGTCTGATAGAGGAACACCGAGAAGAAATATGTTTCATGGTGGATACAGATTTCACATACATACAAGCAGTAGTTCCAAGGAAATCATGGCTTTCAAAATTGGAATATGAAATCAAAACATGATTAGAAAATGAATGCATTCAGGCACTATTAAATGAACCCATAGACAACAAGCAATTAAGATTTGGCACCTATGAAGAGGCCAAACTGATGATCAAAACAAATCTTGTTGTCAAGAAGGTTGTAAAATAGTCAAAAAGAATGGTAAAGAACTTGAATATATCTTCTGAAGGAGAAGAAGAAGGAGAAGGTGAAGAGGAACAATAGGGTAAGGAGGAACTCACCAAGGAACAACTTCCCATCGATGATACAGAAGAGATAAATGAATCAAAGGAAGAGAAGTCTGATTCACCACGTCCTCCTCCACCAAAGAAGTCAAGAACAAGAAGCCAAATAGCACAGGATGCAATTCCTTCTCCCATGGTGAAAGGAAAGGTATATAAAAGGAAACCTATCACACCAAAGGGAAAACAACTAGTCAAGGCACCTGCCAAAAGGAGAAAATTTGTTCAATCAAATGAGGACTTAGAGGACTCAGCCATGGATGAACCTGATACTATGAAACAAGCAAAAGAAATAGCAAATGTTACATCACCAACTGAAGACATTGATGAAATATGTAAGTATATTTATGAAGCTGCATCCATTGGACATCCTAAAATTAGGAAATGGTTAAGATGGGACACTGTAGAATAGAATAAGATTGAAGATGCACTCATTGCTAAGTTGTGCAAACACTATTATGTCCCACTGCAATTCACTACACATGATGTTCCACAAGAACTATTAGATAGAATATCTTCTAGATTCACTTTTGCACTCCAAGAGGAGAAGAGAATAAGAGAAAGAGTACTGGTCTCTCTTATGCCTCCTGAATCAAAGAAAGAAGAAATAAATGAATTCATGGATAAATATGCAAAAAGATTCTCACCAAAATTGAGAGCTTATAAATTTCTTAAAGAGAAACTAATAGAGCTAGAACAAGACACTCATAAAATATGGAGTGAGATACTCAATCCTGATGAGGAGAGTAGTCAGGAAAAGGAACCTACCACCAAACCTGATAACTCAACAGTTGAGGTAGATAGTGAAGAGGTACAAATCATAGGCCAAAAACAAACTAATATTATAGATGAAGACTGGTCAAAATATGGTGAAAATGATCAAGTACCAGCAAGCCCCATCCACATCAGCTTAGAGGATGAAGAAGTTACCAAAGAAGAATTGTCAATAAAAGGTAACTTAGATGTTGATATAAATGATGAAATATGGTTAGAAAAAATTGTCAATACCATTACTAGACAAGACCCTGCAGTAGAAGTTCAAAAAGATGAAGACATCAATGTTGCAAAGACCAAAACCGACGAATAGGACACAACTATTGACAATGCAATAGTCAATACAACGACAAACATGAACATATTAATAGATGCTATTGATATTCAATCTAGTCAGGATAAATCATCTAAGAAATATGATGATATACCCAAGGATATGGGTACTGATGAATTTTTTTTTGCATCCAACACTCCGAAGGATACAGATACAGAAATGAAGGATGCAACCGATGATCAGCAAGATGTATCAAAAGATCAAAACAAAGAGGCAAATGACAAAACTGATGATACATTGAGAGAGGTTGAGGAAAAAGAGAAAAGTGAAGGAGTCAAGAAGGATGAAGGGACAAAACTCAAATAAAACATATCTATAGATACACCCAAGGAAAATAAGGAGACGTCTTCACCAAACTAGCTGGTGGACTCAGAACAGATACACAAGGACGCCTCATCTTCCTGACCCTCACCTAAAAAATCAACCCAATCTCATGTTTTACAGATGGTGGTACATCAATCTTCCACCCAGCCAAAGAAGAAGAAAAAGAAAACAATAAAGAAATACATCTTGGCTGTCACACTGGATGAAGTAATTGAAGTTCCAAACTGGGATATTACCAGTTTGGACTAGTGACAAACTTCAAGAGTTTGGAGTGCTATGTCAGAGAAAAGCCATACAAAAGAAAATGATACAAGAGCATAGGGAAACATTGGCACTTGACAAAGCAAAAGAGATACTCCAAAAACTTGTTCCTAAAGTTAAACTTGAAGAAAATGCTACAGTAAAGGAACAAATTGCTATTCTTACTGATGCCATCATAGAGCAAAGTATAGATGCAGAGAAGGCTATAGAAGAACAAGCAGAAAAGAAATATCAGTGCAAGCTAATTGATAAAATCAGCCAAGAAGTGGAATTGAACAAGGTAAAGATCTCTACCCTCAATGATGAATTAGAGCCAATGATTGCTGAAGCAATCACCTTAGTTCATAAGATGTGCACACTTGAGAAAAGTTTGAAAGAAAATAGTGACAAACTGGTAGAAATAGATTCAAATGTCACAACTAGTGCACAAAGCCTAACCTCACATGCCGACAGTATAAAGGCACATCATGACATGGTCATAGAGGTGAACAGGCTAAGGCAAGAAATATGGGATGTTGAAAGACAACTCAGAGGTGAGATTACCGATCTGTAGGCACATATTCTACCTAATCTTACCATTTTATAGCAACATATTTTTGATGCAAGAAATCTTATAGCAACCCCCGAGATGTCTGTAGTAGACAACATCTATGATATACATGTAAGGATTTCACTAGAGAACATGGCTCTAGAACTGCTGAAGGAGAAATGGGAAAAGATAATGGAGGAGATCAAGTCCTCACATTCCCACCTTTTTGAAAAGCTGTAAGTACCTTTGCCTATAGAATCAAAAAAGGAGGAAAGGAAATGTATATAGTTATGTACAAAATATATATCAAAAAAGAGGAAAAGAAAAGTACATAAGGATATGTATATATACTTACTTACACTTATCGACATATACATAGGGGGAGTCATTCAAATGACTAAGGAAGGAGTATACACAGGTGTACATACTAATACACTCAGTATGTTGTACATATCATGTTTTTGATACTAATGTCAAAGGGGGAGATTGATGACATTATTTTCCATTAGTACACTTAGTGAAAAACATTGACAGAGATCACTGGCAGACTACAAAGATCATTGACAGACTACAAGCATTATCAGCGAACAGTGAGCATACCCGACAGAACACAAAGGTCATGAAAAATGCTAAGTATGAAAGTGACAAGCATCACCAACAACCACAACCATCACCAACGACACAGTTTTGAGAACTAACCCAACAGGAATAGAAAAGGCATACCCGATGACAAGTTCAAGAAAAGAACACCGTCGACCAAGAAAACTACCCGTCAGAACCGACAGTCAGTTAGAGAACCCACAAATTGTGGATCTAATTTTTACACAATGGATAAAGCAATGTAAATCTATTTATAGAGTTTTATTTTATTTTAAATCATAACTTGAGGGTAAAGAAAGCTTTATGTAAATGTTTTAATGCATCCTAATGGATCTAAAACATATCTAACTACAGATCAAGGTCAAGTTGTAAACCTTGGATCTAGAGTTAACTTGCGATGCATGAATCAAGAATTGAACCTCAATCTAGTATAAATAGATGTTCAACTCAATTGTGAGTTATGAATTCATTATTGTTGATAGCCATGAAGAGAACCTAAGGAGCAAAAGGCAGAATTCATGCAAAGTTCAAAAATAGAACACATCAGTTGTCAAGAACACACATAGGCTACCGACGAGAAGATAAATGTATTACTCAATCATGAAAGGATGATTATTTATATGTATAAAGCTCAATTGGATCTGTTATCAGCAATTGAATATTGCATACTTCATTAGATCAAAGACTTATGTAGTTGCATTCTAACAAGTGCATCACATCTAAAATCTTTTTGTAGAAGGTGGACTTAACCGTTCTTTGAAAATCTCTTAACAGAGTGCACAGTTAACAGTGTTGCTAAAGCTTCAAATGAAGTAGATCTTAAAAAGTCTCCATTGTAATACTCCTAATAGGGTAGGTCATCAGAAGTGACCAATTGTAAGCCTTAACCAACCTCTTCTTATCTGCAGATAGTGAAGTCTTGTGGGTAACAATCCCCACCGTAGTTTTTACTTCCTAACATGAGTTTTTTGTGATATCATATCTTGTGTTATGTGTTATCTATTTTCATTAATGTTTCTATTATGATTACATACTAAAATAACTTATGATATGATTGCATATACATAAAGAAAGATGAATAGTTATATAAGATAATTTTACAAACTGATGATGAAGGGTTAATGGGCTAACCAAGAAAATTTTTAGAGGTACTGATTCACCCATTCCCTCTCAATACATCATTCTAGTATAATTCCAACCCTATCTTCACATATGCATTTTATAACAATGATTAGATTTTGAAAGTTACTTTATCCTTCTTGAATGTATAGGAGTTCTTCACTCCATCATGGGTAGCTTGGTGGTCAAATTTTCATGGCCTGCCTAGGAGAAAATGATATGTATCCATGGGAAGCACATCACATAGAACCTTGTCCTTATATCTCCCAATAGAGAACTCTACCCATGCTTTCTCAGTGACTAAGACATGCTATCCTTTATTCAGCCATGTGACCTTGTAAGGATGGGTATGAGGTATCCTTGTCATTCCTAACTTGCTGACTGCTTCCTCTGACACAATGTTTTTAGTAGACCCTTAATCTACAATGACTCTACATACTTTTCCCATCACTTTACATTTGATTCTGAATAGAGACCTCCTTTGGCTTGGCTCCTCCTTGACTGGTTCCTTGATCAATGTTCTCCTCATCATGAGGTTATCACCTTCTTCAGAATTCAATGGTACCTCAGAGTGTGTCTCTACTACACTTGTCTCTTCATGAACTAAATTAGTTCTCTTGTTACCTCCTTGAGAAGTACTACCCTTCTCTGGACACCTATAGGAAGGGTGTCCCATTTGGTTGTAATGGTAACATTTCATGTTGGCAAAGT
Organism: Thuja plicata; assembly: GCA_018584345.1. Taxonomy (NCBI): domain Eukaryota; kingdom Viridiplantae; phylum Streptophyta; class Pinopsida; order Cupressales; family Cupressaceae; genus Thuja; species Thuja plicata. The sequence goes on from MU226225.1 coordinate 50,994, forward strand.
AATTTCCTCTTCCTTGTCCACCACTCCTACCTTTGAAACTTGAGTTCCTTCCTCTTCCACCTCTACTATAACTTCCCTCTTGCTGCTCAGTGTACTTGACTTCTCCTTGTGTCCTTGACTCTAAACTTCTTTCACCATAGCCACCTCTTGTTCCTCTATTATCCCTTCCTCTGCCTCTTCCTTTAGAGGTTTTCTCCTGCTTTCTTTTGCCTTTCTCCTCTATCTTCAAGGCCATTTGATAACATTGGTGAATGGTTTGTAATTTCACAAGACTCATGTCTTCTTTGATAGACCAGTTGAGTCCATCCAAGTATCTAGCTAGCTTAATGCTTTCATCTTCCACCACTTGTGACCTTAAGCATAACTTTTGGAACTCTTCGGTGTATGCTTGGACATCCAAATATTTTTTTCAAAGATCGTGTCTTCTCCTATGTAGTTGAACCTCATAATCATCAGGTAAGTAAGTTTTCTTGACATTAGTCATCATTCCCTTCCATAAGACTATAGGACTCTTTCCTTCTTTCTCCCTCTCAGTTTGAACAAACTTCCACCATGTGAGAGCTGATCCTCTCAACCTTGACTTGGCCACACTTAATTTTTGGGCCTTTGTGATACCATCACATTCGAAATGGTTCTCTATACTATCAATCCAATCTACAACTAAATCTAGATCCATTTGTCCTCTAAAAACTGGTACACCTTCTAAAGATTTTCCACTTAAGGCCTTCAATGTCTTTAAGAAAGGATCTTGATCACTAACAAGGTCAGGGGTTGGAACTTCCTCTTCTACATCCACTCCCTTTTCCCTTGCTTCTTCTTCTTCTTTCTGATCTATCTTATCTTTCATCTTCTCAGCTTTGTCTTGGACTTCTCCCAAGAGTTGCTCCATTTGAGACAACCTTTCTCTTAACAACTTGTTGTCTTCTTCTTTCTCATCCACCTTTTTGGATAACTCAGCGTTAGTCACCATGGATTTGTCTTCTATTGATCCAAATGGTGTATTCTCTCCAACTGATTTAGTAGGCTCAAACATACACCACAAGCCTGATCTTTAATGAAGCTTTGATACCAATATGATGCAAGTGTTCCAAGGGTTTTCTTGCACAATTAGCTAAGAAGATCTTCTTTGTATTTTTTAAGGATCCTAATCTCCTCTAGGTCATTATTAGGCTTAGGTGATTAACTAAGTCCTAATCCCACTCTTCTCCAAGAGTCTCACACTTGTGCTTCACCTTTGAAAGACTAACACCATAGTAGTTACTTCACTTCCTCTCTTACACTTAGAAGGATCCAAGAGTCAACTCCACTCTAACATCCATAAATCATTTCAGGGTTGTCCATCATCATGTAGATATTCCATCTAATCCCATTTTACCCCATTTTGGAGGATCTCTTATCTCTTTGCAATTGAGTTCCAACTTTAGTCTCAAAGAGGCCTAATAGGGCTTGTTTCCTTGTAGCCTTTCACAATGACCTTTTCCTATTTCTTGTAAATCTTTTCCAAAGAACTTGAAAATATAAGACCATATCCAGATACCCTTTATCCTTTTACAAGAGATTTTTAAAGTTTTGGTTCCTTAAGTCATTCGTACATAGGGTTCCTACAATCTAGGTCCAATAGGGCTAATAGGCCTAATTTCTAGGACTGTCTGCAACTTAGATGACAAATTGTTCAAAAATTAGTCTTAGTGATTGGTATGAACTCAACCATCATAGTATGTTAGGATAATACCAAAAAATAACTGAAACTATACTTAGTCCATATAGTAATTTCTTCCCCTATATGAAACATGTCAATTCTTCTATCCTAAACCACTAACCGGGAACTGTCAGCTCGCCTAGGGCTTAGTAGTAAAAATATTTCTCCATCTTCCTAAGACTCCTAATCCTAAAAATATGTACACTACTAACTCCCCTAACATTTCCATCCATCATTAGGGTTTTCCCATGTCTGGATTTCATGGGGGAGCCATAACTAGACTGACTAGTCAAGACAGGACCAATAGACTCTCTAAACACAAAACAATTTATACAAGACCTTAAACGACCACAAATAAACTTGACTACTGAATGGAAAAACCTCCACACTATCCTAAGAACACAAAATAGTCATTATTAAAAAATATTTCAATCCATAAGGTATCACTATCACAAGGAAATGCTCAAGATTTTTGAAAACACAGAATTGCCCACTATATTATACTTCCAAACTTGTTACAATCAAAGACTAACTGATAAGATTCGAGTCTCTCTCTACATTAGATGCCTTCTTCCATTATTCTAATCCTTTTTTGTCAATTCCCCATTCCTATTTTGTAGGGGGATCCAAGGTAATCATGTTGCATGCAACATTTGCAATAATTACAAATGTTGTCATGACAACAATTTAGCAACTTTTGGCATCTTTCCTTTTGTGCCACTTTCCTCATTTCTAGGACCTCTAACCTCTTCATTTCGAGGATCCAATATCATTAAATACCTTATGGCATCTTTATGTCCTCATTTATGTGTTTAGGACACATTCATGACTCAAATCCATCATTTAGCAACTAAGCCTAATAAAAATGAAAAACTACTAACAATGGCTACTTTGGTGACCTTAGTCCTAATGACTAACATTGACATGACCTTCTAAGGTCTAGAAACAACCTAACTATCTTGACTTCGCCAATGTCAAGTACAAGCCAAAAATAAAAAAAACATGGAGGTTAGCCTAGGTGTGCTCCTGCACGAGAGAGAGAGAGAGAGAGAGAGAGAGAGAGAGAGAGAGAGAGAGAGAGAGAGAGAGAGAGAGACCTACTTGCCCAAAATTTCTAAAAAATACATATTATTTTTGTGCACTTTATTCTATACACTAATTTGTTTTTGTATTTTTGAGTATTTTGATGCAAGTTATGTTTAGGGCATGAATATACACTTGATTTTCATGATGTTCCCACTTTAAAAAATATAAAAAACAATATACCCAACAAAAAATATAAAAAACAAAATACCCAACAAAAATTTATTAAAAATACACAACTAATATCTCTCAATCTTATCTATATTTCTACCAAAGGGTTTTGCAAAATACTAAATATAACTATATATTTTTTGATGTGCATGCCAGACACTATGTTATGTTTTCCTAAAACATTAGGAACATTGTTTTGTGAAGAATGGAATTGACCCTCTTAATATTACCTTTTATTTTTTTTAAAATAGTAGTTTAAAACCTAGATTCAGAGTACTACAAATCTTGTGCTTTGTACATCTTTTAATTTTGAGTGCATGACTCTCAAATTTCTCTTCCAAGTTGAGGTTTTCCTGATTTCAGAAGAGAAGTGCTTATGCCCCCCTTTTTGCACACTATCTTGGTGCAGTTACCAAAAAGAAAGCTTGTAATATATTTTTGAGGTTCCCTTTTGTTCTCTTCCAGTCATTGATGTTCTAGAGCTTTAAATTTTCCTTTCGATCTCATTTATGAATAACTCTATTTTACCTTTCGTTATAGTCAAATATAAGATATCATGTGCAAATTTATCTTTCCTTTATTTTAAATGTGTTCTTCTCCATTTCTAGATTGTATGTTGTGTCAATATTTTTAAATTTTTTTTTATTGTGATTAACTTTTTCCTTTTAACATTTCATAAATTCAGACCAAAATATGAATCCTTGGTGATTGATTAGAAGAGATACTTGTGTATATTTAGGGATTCTTTGTTGAATTTTTGTGTAGTCATAGGAATAGATAAATACATTCTAATTTGTTTTATCACCTCCATTTAATTTTAACAACTCCTTTCATTTTCATCTTCAAGGTTGTTAGATTAGGTTTTCAAAGTGTTGGGTTGGTTCAACACTGCATTTTGATTAGAAAGGAAATTTTCATTCTCTATAGACTCAACCTCACATTTTAAGGTACAACACTTGGAGTTTATTTCCATGTTTCAAAAGGTTTCTTGGTGGTCAAACGCCAAGAAATATTACACACTTTTGTGACAATAGTTTCTCTCTATATATGATATATATTTCTACTTAAATATGTGTGATTTCTAATATGTTTCTATCTATGGATGCATAATATTGTATATTTCTTAACATCTTACCTAATTCTTGTATTATTATTATTATTATTATACCATACGAAAAAGGGAACAATTAATCTAGGTTCTCAGGTATCCAAAGGGACTAAAGTTGGGCCTAATTAATAGTTCCCCAATAAAATAAGGATTCATTAATGATTCATAGTTTGCATGTTTAAGCTATTGCATCCTTATTTTTATTTTCACTATTTCAAAATGTAACCAGAAAAATATGTAGGAAAAGAATGAGGCCAATTAAAAAAATACTGATTGGATATTTAATCATATGTAAACTCTAATTTCCTAAGATAATCTTGCCACCATTATATGAAAAATGTGATTTTTCTCATATGTCACACTATATGGACTAGATTCTTTGTGATATTTCTCGTTTCTTGCCTAGTTGGTAACAATTTTGCTGATAGAAGAAAATTTCTCTTCATATTCAACATTAGTAATATCAGTATTTTTACAACCATACAATTGAGTATGCTGATTTATTTGTTTATGAAGTCAATACATTTTTTATATATGTAAGCCCTTGCAATATATTTTCTCCTTTATTAAATTAATCTTAATAAAAATATTATAATGATTAACTAGGTGTTGCTTCTTTATAATGCCCTTTTATTTTTTATTACTTATACCATAAGAGATGAATTTTACTACTTTCACAATATTAAATGTTTCAACCCAACTATTATTTTTATATGGAAAAATATTTTTTTATCACTATTATTTTTCCATCTAGTATTACCATATATCCACATAAAAGAAAAATTAGAGAATTATCCACTCCTACTAATCATGATGATAACCTTAACCAACTTTAATTATCTTAAATTACATGTATTGCAAAGTTTCTTAATGAACTAGTTTTAGACAATGATGTATTAACTACATGATGCCACACTTATACAATACTTAGACAACTCAAATGGTCTTGCATCACATGCATATAGGAAGTTTCTAAATGACATAATTTCAGAAAATGAAATATGATTATAAGAAACAATCTCTTATTCATCTCAAAATTTAACTTATAGAATGTAATATATTATTTTTATCTAGATATCATGTGGATATAGAAATATTATTTATACATATACTAGATGTTATAGTATGCTAAAAGTTTTTAAGGAAATTTTATCATATTATTTATGAAATAAAAAGAATAATTTAAAATAAGAGATACTTTAATAATTTTATGATTGTGTGATTTTGGTCAAGTTGTTATTATTTCTATATAGTGACTAACATGAATTTAAATGTTGTTATTACATTGTCTCGCTAGATTTAATAAATCATTTGATAATGTGGGTGCTAGAACTAAGATGAAAATAAAATTTCTTTAAATTAGGCAAATGAATGAAATATACAATGAGAAGGATGATATACTTTAAAAGAGTCTTAATTACTATGACGTGAAACTATATGAATCATAGATCTTGTTTAAACTCAATTCAAATAAGTATTAAAAGTCATTTGATATTTTATCTAATTGGTTATTATTAGCTTAACATGGAATATAAGAACCCACCTTCAACATAGTTTGTTTGAATTTCTTGAAGGATAGATAGAATACGTAAAGATTGTTAGTAGTAGAGAAATTCTTTGAACATTTAAGTTGAAAATATTGAAAAGTAGGAATAAAAGAGAACAAAATATCTTTAAAAGTGCATTAAGTTAAAACCTTTATGAATCTCAATCTAACAACAATGTGAAAGAAACATAAAATGACTTCTTGGATATGGGTTGGAATCACAAAATGGTGCTTTAACTAGTTTTATCGATCTTGGCTGCCCCTATAGAGGTCATATTCTCTTCTAGCGAGGTGGAGTAGAGTTTGGCTATCAAGGTGGTGAATCTTGGTTGGATTGTTCTACTTGTGAAAGTTTGGGGAGCCTTTCAAAACCTTCTATGGTTTTGGGAGCCATTTGAAAACCCAAGGTGGTTGTGGGAGACAATTTAAAACCCATGAGGGTTTGGGGAGCCTTTCAAATCCATATAGTTTTGAATGAAATGTTGATGATGAATATTTTGAGATGGTTTGTAATGATAGTTTTGGGAGACATGCAAAAATCTATTATCAAGGTTTGGGGAGCCTTTAAAAACCATATGGATTTCCTTGTTTGTGAGACTCATCTTGGTGGTTTGGGGAGCCCTACAAAGCCTCTTATTTTAGCTAGTTTTTGGATGATTAATATTTCAAGGAAGTTTGTGGTGATGGTTTTTGGGAGGAATATTAAAACAAAAGGATAAGCTTTGGGGAGTCCTTCAAAACCCCATGGATCTCCTTGATTGGGAGACTAATTCTCTGATGTAAAGGCTTTGGCCTTGTTTTGTGTTCTTTAGTGTAGCTGGTGCTTTGCTTGATTTTTGTTCTTTAGCTATTGTTTGGTTGTTGGTTTTGGGTTGCTATTTTCTAATGCTTTATCTTTTGCAGCTGTTCCTTTTAGTGGGGTTCTAGATCCCCCTCAAAATATATTTTTAAAGGGTTATGAGGCCCCTTCAAGACCTATTTTTCCCCTAATTAAAAACATATGGAAATGTAGACTTATTTAAGCCTTAAGCTTTTCTTTTGAATTGGAACACAAAATGTGTCAAAGAATACTCAATGAATGTTACACCACGTAGAAAAAATGATCATCAATGATCTATAAAAGTAATAGTTCAAATTAGTGGATCCATGTCCTTAATATTATATATTTCATTGAGATTATAAAAAATAATTATTCAAATTTTTACTGCTTTTTCTATTTTGTCTTCAGTTCTCTTGATTAGAGCATATTTGTAGTGCACATAGAACAATTAAGTTTATTCTTTAGTACGAATCTTTGTTCATGGTAATGTTCCTTCTGTCAAGTTAGATGAGTTTGATGTAGCAAATTGTCTGTAGTTTTCCTTGTGGCAACTATATTTTTGGGATTGATTTAATATATTAGAGCCATTCCCTACATAATTTAATAAAAAATATTTATTCTAACAAGTTAGTATAAGAATATATATATATATATATATTTATATGTATATATATGTATATATATATGTATGTATATATATATGTATATGTATATGTATATGTATATGTATATGTATATGTATATGCATATATATATGTATGTATATATATATGTACACACACACACATATTTATGTACATGTACATATACATATACATACACACACACACACACATATATGTATATGTATATGTAGATGTAGATGTATATATATATATAGATATATATATACATATACATATACATATACATATAAATATATATACATATATATATATGTGTACATATGTATATATATATGTATATGTATATGTATATGTATATGTATATGTACATGTATATACATACACACACCTATATATATATACACACACATACACATACATATATATATACATACACACACACACACACATATATATATATATATATATATACATACACACACACACACATATATATATATATACATATGTGTG
>MU226225.1:73398-94227 GCA_018584345.1 Thuja plicata
TAACTATATATATATATATATATATATATATATATATATATATATATACATACCAACTTTGTCATCCAAAAATATAGATAAGTAAACCATGATAGAAATAAGTATTATTTATACAATGTTAGATGTAAAAACATTTACACTCAATGTGGTCCACCCTAGGAGATGATAGAGACCCAAGAATATTAAAACATATCTTCCAAAAATAATTTAATCAAACTATGCACAATGCAAGATCCTAAACCAACCAGTGTCAAACATAAATTCTATAAAAATAGAAGAAAATATTAGTCAATTGGACCAAAAAACATTCTCCAATCCATATAACTCCATGCAGAGCATAAAATTCCATGGAAAGATCTAAATCAACCTCTTCACACTACCTATAAATTAGATCTAGACCAATAAGGCTTAAAACATGTCAAAAAAATTGATTGAGTTGATTAGAGATGGCTAGAGATAATAATGTTGAATATATACAGAAACAATAATTCACTTGCAACGTAAACCAAAAAGAAGTTATCTAAATTAGAATAATGCACAATATTATGAATGTGTCCACAAACCACACACACATGAAAATATCAATGGAGAGAGATGCAATTATTTTTTTGGACCAATCTTACCAATTCTTGATACCCCACTTCACCATTGATAAATTGAAGCATTATATTTTGCCATTAGTATACTTAATGAAAAACATGATTTGCACCATCGTTTTACTCTATACCAACATATAGGGCACAACACTACCTGACGCCAAGGTTACCCAAAAAATACTATTTAATGTTATCCAATGAAAAAAAGGTAAAGGAAACCTGACGAGTAACAACAGTGAAACCCAATGGTACAAAAAAGGGAGGAACACGACAAACAAAGGGAACCCGACAAACAGTTCAACAAAGGAACGCTGACAGACTTCAATTTCAACCCAATGACCAAGAACCGATAGTCAGTTACATCTCGCAAAAAGTGGATATGACTTTTCACGTCAGATAAATCACTGAAGTTGCAGTTATAGCTTCTTGATTTACTTTTAAATCCATTATGTGTGGAGGAAGCAATGTATTTATTATTGTTTTAATTAGTTTTACTAATTTAAAACATGCAAAAAAACTAAAGATCAAGGTCAAGTTGTAAACCTTGGATCTAAGAGTTAACATTGCAATGCATGACTCCAAAATAGGTCAAATACTTGTATAAATAGGTACTCAATCTATTGAGAATAGTTGTTGTTCAATAAAGATAGTAGCCACGGAGAGCAACTAGAGACTAGGCAAGAGAATTCATGCAGAAGGACAGAAATAGAATCAAATTAGTTTCAAGAATAGAACAAAGGCTACCAAGGAGCAAAGAAAAGGTATTCATTAATCACTTAAGGTGATATTATTATTTTTGAGAGATTTAATGGATATGTAATCAGAAATTGTAGATTGTATATAGTCAGGTCAACATTTGTACTCATTTTAACAAGTGTAGTACACTAATGAAATCCTTGCGAGAAAGGCGGGCTTAACCGTCCTATAGTAAAATCTCATAACTGAGTGCACACTTAAATTAGTGTTGCTAAATCTCTTAACAAAGTAGATCTTAACAGGTCTCCACCTCAATACTTCTAATAGGGTAGATCATCAGACGTGATCAAATTGTAAGCCTTAACCAGCTTCCTTCCATTCTGTAGATAGTAAAGTTTTGTGGGTGCCATCCGCACTGCAGTTTTTACTTCCTAACAGGAGTTTTTTGCGATACCATATCTTGTGTTATGTGTTTCTCATTTTCATGATTGTTTCTATGAATGTTGCAAACTATTAAAAATTATGAATGGACAATACATGCATAAGGAAGAACAACAATAATGGTCGGTAATGTAGTAATATATGATTACTAATGATGAATAGTGAAAAATGTTAAAAGTTTTAGAGGTAATGATTCACTCCTCCCCTCTCAGTACTACTTCCCATTAATCCCAACAATTGGTATCAGAGATGGGTCTCTTCTTGGAAAGCTTAAAGGCTTAAGAGAAAAGATCATACAATGGAGAAGTACATACTTGATAAGAATATTTAGAACAAAAAGATTGAGATACAGATATTCTATGAACAGTATAAAGAAGCTAGAATCAAGATGAGAGAGCTGATGAATGAGAGAAAAAGGTATGGCTACCTGGAACAATGAAAAATATTATCAAGAAGAAGAGATTCCAGATTTATTTGAATGCTCAGGATCAAATACAGGCAATACATCAGATACATCAAAAGAGAACATCAAAAATCTAAAGGAGATCAATCAACATCTAATAGAGAAAATAAAGATGCTACAAATCAGTCAAGAGAGCCAGATGGTAAGAATGATTGATGTGATGAGTTCTACTAGACAAGCTAAAATAGAAAGAACACTTGCTATTGATGATAGAAGGAAGATTACAAAGAAACTAGAAGAAAAGGATTTGGAAATTCAGAGACATGTTGAGAATCACCATGATCTCACAAATAAGATTATTCTTATGAGTCAAGAAGCAAATAGAATAAATGTGCAACTCACTGAAATAATATAGATTATAGGTGAACTAAGAGAAGAGAATGAAAAGCTAAAACATGAGGTTAAAATTCAGCAATAGCATAACAAGATTATTAGAAAGGATGAAGAGAGAAATAAAAGAATGGATGATTTTCTTGAAGGACAATGAAGAGTCAACAACAACAATGGTATAGACTTTATTGAAAATGGAGAATCATCCAATCAAGAAAACTCAAAGAATGTCTATGAAAATACAAGACTAAGAAAGCTAACATGCAAGCACTATGGAAAGCAAGGGCACACAGAAAATGTATGCCGAGGTAAAATGAAAAGTATTACTAAATCTACACCTACATTCATAGGATTATGTTATAAATGTAACAAGAAAGGACATAGGGTTTATGAATGCAAGACTAAGATAGAACAGCCAAAGAAGGAAACCTACATGGACAAATATTATCCTACCTACAAGATAAATGGGCACACATCTGAAGAATGTTGGAAAAGGAAAAGGAAAGCATAGAAGCCTAAAGGTCAAAAGATTCCTTATCAACCAAAGAGAATAGGTAATCAATATACATGGGATTACAATACATGGACAAACTATATAACATGTGGTAGATATGGTCACATTGTTGTAAACTGCATGAGAGCATTGACCAAAAGGTCTAGAAGCTAGTCAAACCCCAGAATGGGATGCTTGCACTGTCATAAAGTTGGTCGCCTCAAGAAATTTTGCAAAGACCGATTGAGAGAGACAATCACATATCCCAATGTAAACACCATTGAAGATATCTAGAGGGCAAGAGACAAAATATGGATAAAAGATTCAAGCAATGATGAAGCTGGGCCAAGAAATGCAAATGGTGACACCCCATCAAATGGATTTGGTGACATCACCACCCCCACTTAAGTTGAACAAGTAAGTATGGAACTGCACTATACCAAGTCATATTTTGCATCAGTTCCATTATACAATTGATAGATATTCAAAATATGCATAAATAAAGATGCATATTATGTTACTTGTTCCAATTCTAAGAGAGAAACCCCGTTAATATACACATACTAGAAATCATTGGTGAAGAAAGTAGATAATTTGTTCTACACTTATCAGAAATTGTCAGTCAACACATAAAGTGGCTAAGTTGACAATGTAACCTGACACCCATCGGTAAGAAAGAAAAGTTACAAGTTTTCACTAAAGAATACTGATATCCATCGGTACAAGTAACATTGTTAAAAACAATCCTGAGCAACTCAACATCACTGATAATAATTTGGAAAGGCCTGCCGACAAAACCTGTCTTCATGTCTCGACAAGTCGTTGAGCATTTATTACAAAGACTTCAGGCAAAAAGCCTATAAATAGTCGACGGGACAACTTCATTTTGCACCTGCGATTTGAAGAGAAAGAAAAGCAAAAAATAGAGAGATTAAAGAGCAAAAAGTACAGCGTCCTCAGATCCATCTAAACATACACCAAATAGATCTTTCACCACTATTGTGGATTGAAGTAAGTATCAAAGGCACTAAAAGATCTCTGTCATTATTTTTCAAGAACGCCCTAAATTTCCAGAATACCCTAAAACTTGAAAAACGATGGCAACCACCTCAAGAACTGCTAAAATCAAGAATGATAGGAGGAATGTGGTTAAGCTAATCAAGAATAGTACATGTGTAGAGCCCAAGTATAAGATCTACCTAGAAATTTCATCAAAACCTAATGAAACTGGCATGTTTTCAAAAATCCCACCTAGGGTTTTGCTCATAGAAGATGTTAGGTCTTATATTCACCGCAAGATCACAGAGATAGGTGATCTTGAAATGGATGAAACTTACAAGAAGCTTTGTGATGCCAAAGGGAAACTAAAGGAAGATCATAAACACTTGGAGGTCAAAGGGTTAACTAATTCCCTACGTTTCCCAAGGGAATTCAAAATAGACTAGATAAGGTTAGTCTTTAGCAGAATGCATAACAACAAGCTATGGCTAGACCAACCCAAGAAAATAACCAAGGATGTCCTTCATGCTATCACTAGTTATCTGATAAATGACAAGCCTAGGGAAAACAAGCATCCATCCATGAAATAAGTGGAATAACTCACCTATGTAGAAGGAGACAACATAGGTCTCAAGGTGAACACAATCACTGATGAAGAACTAAAATTTGGTGCATGTGTAATTGGGTATAAGATTTTTCAAGAAAGAAGATTGAACAACATATCTACAACATCAGTAAGCATAGATTACAAGATAGTGACCAAAGGAATTCAGATGAATCTGTGAGATCCTTTTAAAACAACCTAATGAGAACATGCACACAATCAGGTCTACCAAGACCAACACATGTAAGTTTGGCTCGCTTATCATGTGTATCTTTTTCTAGTTTGAAGAATATATTTCTTCAATAGGAAAAGCAAAATCAGAAACTACCAAACTGGTAACCCAACAAATTAGTGAACTGATTAATTTAGTAGGGGACAATTTTGAATCTGTTATGTCTGCTTACTTCCTTGAGTTCAAGGAAAAGATGATGGAGAGGACTAGGATTACTAAACAACTTGTAGAGAAACATAAAGATGAAATATGTTTTATGGTAGACACAGATTTCACCCATATCAAATTGGCTGTACCAAGAATAGCTTGGTTAGCACCAATGGATTATGAGATCAATATTGATCAAGCTAAAAATGCAATTGAGGCACTGATAAATGAGTCCATTGATAGCTAGCAACCAAAGTTTGGAACCTACGAAGAGGCCAAATAAAAAATAAAATAAGGCCTAGAAATCAAGAAGACTATAAACAAAAAGGATAAAATGGTTAAGAATCTCAAGAAGATTCTATTGGTAACAGAGGAGGAACAAGAGAAACCAAAGGCAACTGATGAACATGGCACCATCAGTGAGGGACAAGAAGAAGATAAATTAGATTCTGAGGAGACTGAATCTAACACACCTCCACCTCCACCTCCTGCAAATAAGCAGAGTACAAGGAGTCAAACTGCTACAACCAATAAAAGACCTCTTAAGAAAGGTCAAGTAAGGACCTACATAAGGAATTAGCTAGCTAAGATAACAAGGCAACAAACTATGAAAACAACACCTCCAAAGAAGAGGAAAAGGTTGGTTAGGTCAAAGGCTAACATAGAGGACACTAAAGATGATGAGCCTGATGTAGTAAGAAAATTTACTGAAATCAAACTATTGATGAAGATGCTAAATCTATTGCTATATCTAGCACCATGTTTGACAAGAAAATTGGGCAATGGGATGCACTAAGCCTAGAGGACCAAAATAAGATACAAGAAGTAGTTATAAAGTCAATGATCAAGTACAAATATGCACCAACTGAATTTTTCAATAAAATACCTAAAGAGCTGGGTCACAGGGTATACCAAAAATGGTCATATGCACTACAAACCGAAAGAGAAGTAAGGGAGAGGGTACTAGTAACACTAATGCCTCCTTAATCCAAGGTTGAAGAAATCAAAGAAATACTCAAGAAGCACTCAAGAAATTTTTTATCCAAGATAAGGGCATACAAATTATTAGAGAACAAATTCATTAAGCTGGACAAAATGACTGAAACTAAATGGAGACAAATCCTAGATCTACCAGCAGAGTCAACAAGTGGTGAGAATAAATTACTTCTCACCAACACACCTCACAAAGAGGAGGAGATAGAGAATGCAAGTCCTTAGCACATTTCTCTAGACAATACTAAAAGTGACAATGAGCCCATAAACTTAGACACATTCATGGATGATCTTGACATGCAAGATATCACCAACTATGACTTTGACAAAGATCCAAAGAAGAAAGATGATGTAATATTTATCACACTTAAGGATCAAGGAAAGCAACAAGAAATGAAAACATCAGATGGTAAAATAATTAATGTTCCTGATGAGAAAGTGTAGGACACTTTAGTCATGGACTCCAAAGAACAAGACCCTACAGACCAAGTGTAAAAAGATGAGAATGTCAATGCTCAAAAGGATCAAACCGACGAGCAGGACAACACTCTAGATACTACACAAGAAACCACTCAAAGGAATATGCCTATCCTAACATAGGAAATCAATATTTTAGAGGAAATTATGGTTCTGTAGCAGAATACACAAGCACACCCAAGGACAAGGGTGATGCTGAAGTAAAAGACACTATAGATAATACAAAAGATACAACTGCAGAGAAGGCTGCAACCGATGATCAGAAAGATACATCTACTGATCAAAATAAGGAAGAAACACAAAACAAAGAAGGGGAAACATAGAAAGAGAAAGGTGAAGAAGGAAATCAAGATGAGAAGGAGAAGCAATCAGAAGAAAAATCTGCAAAAACACCCAAGGTTGAAGAAGAGATGTCTTCACAAAATTGACAAGTGCCAACCGAGTAGAAAATGCAAGTATCTTCCTCAAAGCCTTCACCTAGCACTTCAGAGAGAACAAATGAACTAGCTATGGTAGTTCATACATTGGCATCCCCATAAATCTCAAAGAAGAAGAAAGGAAAGCATAAGAATCCAGTAACTATTGATGAAGTCATTGAGATTCTAGTTTGTGATCCAAGGACATTAGATCCAACTACATTGACAAAGTATGCAAGACTCTATGAGAGAAAATCCATTCAAGACAAACTAAAGAAAGAAGTAAAAGAGGCAAAGGTACTAGAAGTAGCAAGAGGCATACTTCAGTAGATTGTACCAGATGTAGATATTTATCAAAAAGATCTAATGCTTGATCAACTGGTAATACTCACAGATGCAATAACATCTCAGAATATTGATGCTGAGAAAGTTATGGAAGAGAGACTTGAACAAAAGTATGAGTTTAAGATAGCTGAGAAGATAAGCTAGGAAGTGGCATTGAAAAAGGTTAAGCTATCTGAATTGGTAAGTACAATTGATCCAATCATATCATAAGCTATTACCTTAATACATAAATTGTGCACTCTAGATCAACTCACTCAGGAGTATACCAACCAGATGGCACAAATTGATGCTGATCTTAAGTCAAGTGCACAAGGTCTCACAAACAATGAAGAAGAAATTAAATTGCACATTGAACGAATTAAATAGGCTTGAAAACTAAGACAGGACATACAAATTGCTAAGATGAAGTACAAAGATGAGGTAAATGAGCTCCAAGCTCAACTCTTATAGATACTTATACTCCTGCAACAACATGTGACAGAGGAAAATACACTAATTGCCACCCCTAAAATGTGTGTCCTGGACAACATTTATGATATGCACACAAGGCTAGAGCTACAACACATGGCACTAGAACAATTGAAAGAAAGATGGGAGAAAATGCAAGAAGATATCAAGACAACCCATTCTAATATACTTGACACATTGTAAGTTGCACATTTTTGTCACAATTTTGACATATTATAAGTTGTACATTTTTGTCGTAAGTATCAAAGAAAGGGGGAAATTGATATATTTACTCACCTCAGTAAAAAGGAGGAAACAATAACAATTGATATGTTCACTCACCTCAATCAAAAGGAGGAAACAGTATGTACAGTAAAAGAAAATGGAAAATAAAAGGAGGAAATAATATGTACATATAGAGAAAAGAACATAAAATGTCTAGTATACATGTACATATACTTATACTATACTGATGCATACATTTAGGGGGAATCATATGATGAAAAGCATATAAACAAGGTGTACATACTAAACACTTTAGTATTATGCACATATAAGATTTTGATACTAATGTCAAAGGGGGAGATTGAAGGCATTATATTTTTCCATTAGTATACTTAAGGAAAAACATGATTTGCACCATCGGTTTACTCTATACCGACAAACAGGGCACATCACTACCCGATGCCAAGGTTACGTGACAAACACTATTCAATGTTATCCAATGACAAAAAGGTAAAGAAAACTCGATGAGTAACAATAGTGCAACCTGATAGTACAACAAAAAGAGGAACTTGACAGACAAAGGGAACCCAAGGAGCAGTTCAACAAAGGAATGCTGATAGACTTCAAGTTCAACCTGATGACCAAGAACCGACAGTTAGTTACATCCTGAAAAAGTGGATCTGAATTTCCACGTCAGATAAATCATTGAAGTTGCAGTTATAGCTTCTTGATTTACTTTTAAATCCATTATGTGTGGAGGAAACAGTTTATTTATTATTGTTTTAATTAGTTTTACTGATTTAAAACATGAAAAAAACCTAAAGATCATGGTCAAGTTGTAAACCTTGGATCTAAGAGTTAACATTGTAATGTGTGGTTCCAAGATAGGTCAAATACTTGTATAAATAGGTGCTCAATCTATTGAGAATAGTTGTTGTTCAAAGAAGATAGTAGCCACAGAGAGCAACTAGAGACCAGACAAGAAAATTCATGCAGAAGTACAGAAATAGAATCAAATTAGTTTCAAGAATAGAACAGAGGCTACCAACGAGTAGAGAAAAGGTATTCATCAACCACTTAAGGTGATATTATTATTCTAAGAGCTTTAATGGATCTATAATCAATAATTTTAGATTGTATATAGTCAGGTCAATGTTTGTACTCATTCTAAAAAGTGTAGTACACTAATGAAATCATTTCAAGAAAGGTGGGATTAACCGTCCTGTTGTAAAATCTCATAACTGAGTGCACACTTAAATCAGTGTTGCTAAAGCTCTTAACAGAGTAGATCTGAATAGATCTCCAACTCAATACTCCTAACAGGGTAGATCATCAGAAGTGATCAAACTGTAATCCTTAACTAGATCCCTTTCATTCTGTAGATAGTAAAGTTTTGTGGGTGTCATCCCCACCGCAGTTTTTACTTGCTAATAGGTGTTTTCTGCGATACCATATCTTGTGTTATGTGTTTCTCATTTTCATGAATGTTTCTAGGAATGGTGGAAAATATTAAAGATTATGAATGAACAATACATGCATAAGGAAGAACAATAGTAATGGTCAGTAATGCAGTAATGTATGATTACTAATGATGAATAGTGAAAGATTTTAAACATTTTAGAGGTACTGATTCACCCCTCCCCTCTCAATACTACTTCCCATTAATCCCAACACAAACAAAAAAAGAAACTTCAATATTTGAACCTATGTAGACTTGAAGGTAGGATAGTACATGATTTATAGACCATAGATGATGGTCCCAAAATATTATGCAAAACAAAATGGAGTGTTATCTTATGTGGATTTCGATTACTCTTCCATCGGTATACACACTTTGATAAACATAAAGTTTTTCCATTACTATGAAATGAGAAAATATTTTTTTCAAACCATTGGTAACACTTAACTGAAAGTTAAGTTTTTAGTTCAAACTGAAAAATGTTAAGCAAGGTGAAAATTGAAGACACATTTTTTTAGTATAAACTGAAAGAGTAAACCAAGGATGACAAAGTGGAACCCGATAGGAGGAAACCGACATAGGAACCCGACTAGTAGATAAAGTGCAAACCAAGATAACTAACAAAGAGAAACCCAACAGATAGTTCAACTAGGAACACTGAAAGAAAGTCAAACTGACATCAGACCAAACTGACATCAGACCAAACTGGGCATCAAACACCAAAATTCAGTTACATCCCACAAAAAATGGATCTAACTTCCATGTCAGATAAAATAATTGTATTCTATTTATATAGTCTTGATATGTTTTAAAACCATTACTTAAGGGACAAGAAACATTATTGTAATTGTTTTAATTAGTCTAACTGATTAGAAACATGCAGACTAGGAGATCAAGGTCTAGTTGTAAACCTATGATCATAGAGTTAAAGTTGTAATATGTGAAACTACATTCGGTCAATTTATCTTTTAAATAGATGTTGTAATCATTCAAAACTATGGATGAGAGGGTGAATGTAGCCAATGAGCACATCTATGGATCAGATTGAGATTTTTAACAAGTAGAACAAAAAAATATGAAATTGGTTATCAAGAACCAAGAATGGAGGCTACCGAGTAGCAGAGGTATTAATCAATCACAATAGATGATAAATTTATACATGTGAATTGTAATGGATCTGTAATAAAAAATTGTTAGATTGCATACACTCAGGTCAATGAGTATTTTTTTCTGCATTCTAACAAGTGTAGCAAATAGAAGAAATCATTTCAAGGAAGGTGGATTTAACAATCCTATTGTAAATCTCTTAACCAAGTGCACAGTAAATAGTGTTGCTAAAGCTCTTAACAGAGTAGACCCTAACAAGTCTCCACAAATACTCCAAACAGGGTAGATCATCAGAAGTGATGAAATTGTAAGCCTTAACCAACCCATTCCAATCTGTAAATAGAGAAGTTTTTGTGGGTGCCATCCCCACAACAATATTTACCTTCTTACAGAGCATTTATATGTTATCATATCTTGTGGTATGACTCAATTACTTTAATGAATTTTTCTATGAATGTATACATTTTTTTTAAAGTTAAAGAATTGATATTACTTACACAAAGATATTTGAGAATAGATGCTTGGCAATACAATTTATTATACAATGGATAAAGGTTAAAAGAGATAAAATTTTTAGAGGTACTTATTCACCCCTCCCCTCTCAATACACACTTCCCATTATTTCCAACAATTGGTATCAGAGTTAGAACCCTTATTTGGAAAGTTTAAAGACTTAAGAGAAAATATCATACAATGGAGAAGTACAGACTTGACAAAAGTATTGAGAATCAGAAGCTAGAAATTTAGATCTTCTATGAGTAGTATAAAGAAGCTATAATCAAGATGAGACAACTGTTAGATGAAAGAAAGATTATGGAATCTCATTATAATGAAACAGATTACCAAGAAGAAGACATACCAGATGTATCTGAGTCTTCAAGATATACTATAATCAAATCATCAGATACATCAAAGGAAAGCATCACAAGCTTAAATGAAATCAATCAACATCTGGATGGACAAGTAAAATCTCTACAAATCGGTCAAGGGACACAGATGGAAAGAATGATTGATGTCATGAATAATTATAGACAAGCTAAGCAAGAGAGAACACTAGCTATTGATGATAGAAGGAATATTACTGAAAAGCTACAAGAAAAAGACATAGAAATATAGAGACTTGCATAACATCACCATGAGATTAAAAATCAGATTATTCTTATGAGTTACGAGGAAAATATAATGAATGTTGAACTCGTTGAAAGAATAGAAGCTATCAGTGAGCTAAGGGAAGAAAATGAAAAGATGAAACAAGAAATAAGAATTCAGCAGTAGCATAATGAGATAATCAAGAGAGCTGAAGAAAGAAATAAAAGAATGGATGATTTCCTTGATGGAAAAAGGAGAGCCAAAAACAAAATTGGACTAGGCTATACCGAGAATGGAGAATCACCTAATCAAGCTGATCCAAATATTTTTTATGCAAATCCAAAACCAAGAAATTTGACATGCAATCACTAGGGAAAGCAAGGCCACACATCAAATGTTTGCTGGAGAAAAATGAAAGGTATTCCTGAATCCACATCTTCATTCATAGGAATCTATTATAAATGTAACAAGAAATGACATAAACCATATGAATGTAAGTCTGAGATGAAAGAACCAAAGAAGGAATCCTAAATGGAAAAATATTTTCCTAATTGCAAATTGCATGGGCACACAACACTTGAATACTGGAAGAAGAAAAAGAAAGCATGGAATCCTAAAAGTCAAGAATCTACCTATCAACCGAATAAAGTCAGTAACCAATATGTATGGGATTACAATACTTGGGAAAATTTTACAGCATGTGGAATATTTGGTCACATTACTCTAAAACTGCATAAGACAATGGACAAGAAATTCTAGAGGCTGGACTAACCCCAGAATGGCATGTCTGCACTGCCACAAAGTCAGTCATCTCAAGAAAGACTACAGAAACCAAATGAAAGAGACCACCACCTTTTCCAATAGAAACACCATTGAAGACATTAGGAAGATGAGAAAAAAAATGTGGAGGAAATCTACAAACAATGATCAAGCAGGACCGTGCAATGGAACTGGTGACACCTTATCCAATGCATCTAGTAACATCACCACTCCCACCTAAGCAGAACAAGTAAGTATGGAACTACATTCTACTAATTTATATTTTTCATCAGTTTCATTATACATAGTTGAAATACAAAATTATCCTAATTATAGATGCACTATGGTATTACTTGTTCAATTTTGTAAAAACTACTTCATCAGTCAATACATACTGAAATGCATCAATATACATTCAAAACTAAAATTTCTACACTTACCAAGCATCATCAGCTAAAAATGTAAAATGTAAAGTTTCTAGTGTAAACCGAGTTCCATTGGTAATCAAATGAGTTGACAAGTTGTCTTCCATACACTGCAACCCGTCAGTAAAAGTTAAGTTAAAAAGACTGCCCAAAGCATCGCTTTGTCACTGAAAGAGAAGTTAATGTTTTAAATAGATGACTCTATTTTCAAACATCAAGGAGTGGTTGAGAATTAATGACTCAACTTAGGGAAAAATTCTATAAATAGGTGATGAAAGGGTTTCATTTCTCACCAGTGATTTGAAGCGAAGCGACTAGAGCAAAACCAGAGCAAGAAGTGACAACATTGCAGAAGCGACTCCAACCCCATTCAAAGCACTCCAAACAAATCATTTTCAGCTAAAGAGGTTAAAGTAAGTACCAAGCATAACCAAGAACTTTGTTTGTCATTTACAGAAAAGCCCTAATGTCAAAAACAATGGCAACCAAATCAAGAACCACTAAGATGAAGAGTATTAAGAAGAACAAGGTCAAACTTATAAAGAATAGTACATGTGAGGAACCACATTACAAAATATGCCCAGAATTTGCCTCACAACCAGACAATATTGGATAATTCTCATGAATACTAGCTATGGTTTTTCTCATCAAATATGTGTGAGCATACATTGATTGCAAGATCACAGAGATTGGCGGCCTAGAGGTTGAGCAAGCTTTCAAGAATCTATGAAAAGATGATGGCACTATTAAAGATGAGTACAAACACATTGAAGTGAAAGGGCTCACAAATTCCCTATAGTTCCTAAAGGTATTCAAGGTCGAGTGGATTCGGTTATTATTAAGCAGGGTCCATGATCGAAAGCTATGGCTAGATGAGCCTAAACCAATAACATGAGATGTTATTCATGTGGTCACTAGTTATCTAATAAATGACAAGGTAAATGCATTGAAGCACCTGCCTAAGGATGACATTGAGAATAACATGAGAGATAAATGTATTGGAAGAGGACTTAAGGTATCCACCATTACAGATGATGAACTCAAATTCAAAGCATGTGTCTTAGGACACAAGTTCTTCAGGCTATCAGGATTAACAACATAGCATCCGAATTAGTAGATACAACATATAAGATTGTAAAGAAAGGAACTCAGTTGGATATATCTGAAATTCTACTCAATAAATTAGAAGAGAACTTGAAGATGATCATAAATGCAAAATCAAATTCATGTAAGCTTGGTTCACTAATCATGTGTATATTCTTCTACTTCCAAGAATCTTTTCCATCTATAGGAAATGTGCACTGGGACACAACTAAACTAGTAACCTTACAGATTCGTGAGTTTATAAAATCACTAGGAGATAATTTTGAGTTAGTAATGGATGAATACTTTGTTGGATTCAAGGAGAGAATGTAGAAGAGAGTAAGGATCCCCAAGTAGTTAATTGAGAAATTCAGAACTGATATATGTTTCATGGTAGACACTGACTTCACATACATCAAGCCTGTTGTACCAAGGATAGTATGGCTATCTCCACATGACTATGAACTGAACATAGATCAGGCATCTAATGCTATTGATGCATTAATAAATAAGCCAATTGATAAATCACAACCCAAGCTCAATACTTATGAAGAATCCAAAGAAAGAATCAAAACTAGCTTGGTTTTGAAGAAGATTGACAGGAAGAAGGAGAAGATTGTAAAGAACTTAAAGAAGAGACTGTTAGTTACAGAAGAGGAAACCAAGGGACATTTTCCCATTAGTGAAGCTAAGAAGGAGAGTGACTCTGAGTCTACAGAGTCAGATACACCATTGCCTCCACCAACTAAGAAGCCAAGGACAATAGCTACTACAAGGACACGGAGTCAAACAAAAAAGGACACAAGTCCTTCACCATTAAAGAAAGGTTAAGTAAGGACCTATAAGAGAAATCCTCCTACCAAATAGTCCAAAGTACCAAAGAGGAGAAGGAAACTAATCCTAACCAAGGAAGACATGGAGGACATAAAGGAAGATGAATGTATCCAACCAGAAAAGACAATGATTCCTAAAACTATTGATGAGATATATGAATCAATTGCACAAAGAGGTGGATTAACTGACACCAAGGTAAGAAAGTGGCTAACATTGGAGCCTGATCATCAGAACAAGGTTGAGGAAGCATTGATAAAAGCAATGATTAACTTCAAATATGTACAAGTACAATTTGATGAAAAAATGTTGGAAGCACTACAAGAAAGACTATCTGCCAAATGGACTTATGCATTGAATAATGAAAATGAGATAAGGAAAAGAGTCCTAGTTTATCTTATGCCTCTCGAGCCAAAAATAGAAGAAATCGAGGAGATGATGGAGAAACATACAAAGTATTTCTCACCCGATATGATAGCTTACAAAGTTGTATAGGGAAATCTTATAGAACTAGAAAAGGATAGTAATATAATATGGTGTAAAATAATCAATCATCCTACTAAGGAGGCAAGCCTTGAACATGCTACCACAATAGATAAATATGTCACAACTGTCAAACTGAAAAAAAAAAAAGAAATTGACACAACAGGAAACAAGAATATTGATATTGCAGATGAGACATGGTCAGACACTACAATTGACAATATAATGGATAACACTTTAATTGACATCAATGATGATCCTATAGATGAAAATCAGAAAGATGAAGATGTCTATGTTGTCAAGGACCATACTGATGAACATGACACTATAATTGATGCTACACAAGTACGCATACTAGGCCAGATGCCACTATTGATTCAAGAAATCAACATTATCTCACAAAAGGAGAAGACCCCCAAGCCTGATGCAAGCATACCCAAGGAAAAGGGTAATGATGAGAAAAAAGATACATCTAAAGAAAAGGAGGACACAACCGATTAAAAGCATGTCATTGTTGAAGAAGAAAAAAATGATGATACCACTGAGAAAGATGCACAAATTAAAGATGTTCATGAAGTGCATAAAGAAATAGATGAGAAAGAAAAGACATTTGATACCACGCCAAAGGACACAAAAGGTGAAGCTACAGACACACCAAAGATTGAAAAGGAAACATCCTCAGACAATCGACAGGAAAATACCGAGCAACAAGATAAAGGTACAACTCCTCAAAATCCATCTAGTAGCACATTAGACCAAGCCAAAAAGTTGGCTATGGTTCTACATACAGGTGGAACATAGAAGAAGAAGAAGAAGAAGAAGAAGAAGAAAAATGAAAAATTTGGAAGTCACATTAGATGAAATCATAGAGATACCGAATATGACCTAACAACATTAGACTTTTAATCTCTCCAAGAATATGGAGAAATCTCCCAAAGAAAAGCTTTGCAAGAAAAGCTAAAGTAGAAGCATAGAGATTCATTGGTACTAGAAAACACTAGGGATATCTTGAGTCAAATCGTTCCCAAATTTGATGTTGATTAAAATTCCCCTAATCTAGATCAACTTTCCATCTTCACTGAAGCAATCAAAACACAAAATGTTGATGTAGAAAAGGCAATTGAGGAACGAGCAAAGAATAAATTTCAATAAAAATTGACAGAAAAGATCAGCCAAGAAGTGGCAGAGAATAAGGTAAAGCTTTTACAATTATCAGATCAATTAGATCCAATCATAACTGAAGTTGTTTCCTTAATATAGAAGCTATGCACTTTATAAAAGTTTACAAAGGAAAATAATGATAAGATAGCAAATATCGAATATGATCTCACTGCAAGTGCATAAAGTCTAACCACTGATGGGAATGTAATTAAATTGCATTATGAGAAGATATTTGAGATAAAATGGTTAAAATAGGAACTTTGGGGAGAAAAATCACAATTTAGAGAGGAGGTTATCGAGATATAGTCTATACTATTACTGAACCTCACACTTTTGCAGACTCATCTAAGTTCAGCTAGGCAACTTATTGCCACCTTTGAGATGTCTATAACAGACAACATCTATGACATGCATGCATGAATACCATTAAATAGTATGGCTCTAGAACATATAAAGGAGAAATGGAAGAAGATGATTGAGTAAATAAGTCCTCTCACTCTCATATTTTTGATAAGCTATAGGTATACAACATTGCCCTTACTATCAAAAAATGAGGAAAAGAAAATATGTACAGAGATAGAGCATATAGTAGTGAAAAAGGGAAAAAAATATAATATAGCACGAAGGAGAAAAGGAAAAGATAGTATAAAGAAAAGGTGTACATACACACTATACTATACCGGCATATGCATAGGGGGAGTCATGAAATGACTAAGGTAATATACAAGGTGTTCAGACAATAAATTTTCATAGTATTTTGCACATATCAGTTTTTTGATACTAATGTCAAAGGGGCAGATTGATAAACATATAGTTTTTCCATTATTATACAATGAGAAATTTTTTTTTTCAAACCATCGGTTATACTTCAACCAAATTCAGGTTTTCAGTTCAAACCGAAAATGCTAAGCAAGGTGAAAATCGATGACAGAGTTTTGTAGTATAAACTGAAAGAGTAAACCAAGGATGAAAAAGTGGAACCTAATAGGAGGAAACTAAGAGAGTAACCTTAATAGAAGATACAGTGCAAACCAAGAGAATAGACAAAGAGAAACCCGATAGACAGTTCAACTAGGAACACCGAAAGATAGTCAAACTGACTTTAGAGAAAACTGAGCATCAGACACCGAAATTCAGTTACATCCCGAAAAAAGTGGATCTGACTTCCACGTCAGATAAAACAATTGTATTCTATTTATAGTGTCTTGATTTGTTTTAAAACCATTACTTAAGGGACAAGAAACATTATTGTAATTGTTTTAATTAGTTTAACTGATTAAAAACATGTAGACTAGGAGATCAAGGTCAAGTTGTAAACCTGTGATCATAGAGTTAAAGTTGTAATTGTTATAATAGTCCCAAAGGATAACTGAGAGGGGGGGTGAATCAGTTATCAGTAAATTTAATTATTTTCTCTTCATTTACTTCAGAATATAATAAAGTAAATGATCATTTTGATAACACAGTACACAACACGCAATTTGATTACGAGGAAACCAAATGGTAAAAACCCCGGTGGGAATTAGCACCCACAATGAACTATACTTGTTTATAGTAATCCCTGTTAAAAGATATTTCAACCCTATTAGGATTTGTAATTTACAATGCAATAAGTATAGTGACCTGGTTAAGGGTCTGACCCTATTAGGAGTCTTTTACAAATAACCCTATTAGGGGTGGTGGACTCACTGTCCAAAAGCTCACTGCTTCAATGGTGAAGGCTACAACCTTTTGTAGAATAGATATGCACTATATCTGATGATGAACTATAGAGTAGACCTGCTATCTTGATCAGATTCAATGTATTGTCATCTTCTACTTCTTCTTCACATAGACTCTTGATGAATGAACCACATCTGATATTCTTCTCTATACATCTTCTATCTCTTTTTGTATCATTCACACTTAGCGTATCACAAATGACTTGCTATAAGTATCTTCCTCAAAGTATGAGATCATGGGACCTATAAGACAACTCTTCATATCATCCTTGTTAGCTCTACTAAGCACGCAAACAATATTAAGTCCACGCAACACAAACTGAATAGACGTGTCACTTCACTAAGTCAGCTTCACCAAATCATCTCAAACAACACGATCTTGATGTTACATGATAAGCATGTTTAACCAAACATAGTTAACTCATAAATAATCATGAATATACACACACATATCCTGAAGATATGTGCAACTCAAGAAACACGTTACATACGTCGGCTCTAAACATATACTCTTCCAAAACTATAACTGCCAATAACAGAATTACACAACTTGACTGAAACATCATATAGATTTGCGTGTATGAACATAACATAATAAACATGTCTAAAACATGTATCTAACCACACAAGTCTTTATGTGATCATTCTGATAAGTACATATAGAATCACTACTGTGTATTATATGTTGTCATCAATGACAAACATACAATCAATCAACTATACAGAAACAAATCTCCAACAATCTCCCCCTTTGACATTGATGGCAACATATGATATTAAAAACATCCTTTGTTCATGGTGTCTTCTTTCTTTTACAATCTTCTTGTTGCCCAATTTTCCTTTCCGTGCAATTGGCCTGGTCTGCCCTATCTTGTTTCCTCTGTCTTGTTTTCCAGGCTTCATGTCTAAATCCTCAGAACCCCTATAAACCCTCAGTCTTTCATGCAAATGAGATAATAAACCCTAAGCCTTGGCTCATTATATTTCATCGTTACCTTTTTAAGTCACTTAAGACATGTGCCATAGGTCAGGTCACTTGATCGCTTTTCCAGAATCGAATATGCTAAATCATCTCCCGACTTCTCTTTTTCCTTGTGTCGCGTAGTCTTGTTAACAAATGGAATATTCCTTCAGCTTCTCAAGACTTGGCGATCTCTCTTTAGTCGGGTTGTCGCTTGAATTCCATGTTATAAGATTTAAAGGGAACGGGACCCACCTTCAGTCGGGTGATCGCGAGAAGAAATGGCAGGTCAAAGAAATATCTTTCGACTTTGCACCTACTTCATGTCGCATGGTCGCTGGATCAGCTCAGTCAAATAGTTAGGCTCTTTCTTTAGTCGCGTGGTCTCATGATTAAATGGTGGTTAAGAGATAACATTCCCGACCATGTGACTAACTGTTTGATGTTAGTAGAAATACTCAGTTGGGTTGTCGCTAGAGAGGGGGCGATGACTCAGTTGTTCAGAAAATGTTACATGGAGAAAAGAAAAGATGACACCTGTCACAGAGCTAATGGTTGTCGCCTGATCACTTGATGAAGGAGGAGGATCACGCGATAAAAAGACTAAGGTATGTTTTCCCTCAGTCATGAAGTCTCTTGATAATTTAAAGGTATATGAGATTCTATAGCGATTAAAGGACAGCCGTTCGATGAAGAAGTAAAGTGATTTGACGGTGGTCGCGAAGTCTGGTGATAAAAGTGCCCTAGGGAAAAGGTCCTTCTAACTAAGTGATTAAGGTATGTCGCGAGGTCACCATAAATAGAAAAGGGCACGTGCTTCAAGTTAAAGGTAAAGACACAGGATCACCTGACTCAACGACTGAAGGCTGTCGTGTTATCTTGAAAAGAGTCATGAGCATCTGGCGACTTGGCGATAACAATGAAGTATTAAAAAGGGTAGTCGGGATGTCGCCAGAAGTACTCAGGTTGGCCAGGGGTTAAGAAAAGCACAGTGTCGCTGGGTCATGAGATATAACCATGATTAATGACTAAGTTCTACGACTTAGAGACTAGCCGTTGTCGTGTGGTCACCTATTTTTTTTGAATTTGAAGTTTTGGCGGCAAGATGACAGGGGAGAACGCTCGGCAGCCATGGTTTCTGTGCTCGTGTTCCAGATTTTATAAGAGGAGGTTCTAGTCACAGGGGTCATGCACAGGGTTGTCTGCTGACATTTGAGTAGATTTGTTTCAATGTCGGTGAACACGACGAGATTCATTGTGTTGCAGGAAAGAGCAGAGTTATGACTGAGTTTCCAGAAATACCAAGAGAAAGGAGAAGAAGTCTTAGGCGGTGACAAGGAGAACACTTGGCCATGCACTGTTCACGGACAAGAGAGGTAGTTATTGTAGAGAAGTATAGTTGAATAGGTGTGCATGACTTTCAGAGTAAACATAAATGTTACTAGCCGCCGTCTACCAAATCTGATTTCCAATTGCCAGATCGAGAAGGTCAGGAAAATATCCATGAATATCTGTTTTAACTCGGTCATTCTCGACCGCCTTCTCTCTCTCTTTTCCTCTCTCCTGTGTTTTAGGGTTAGGGTTTTCATGATCATCCAAAGCTTATTGCATCCTAAGGGATCCCAAGATGATCATAGCCCTATATATAGCAGAAAGGTGGAAATTGCAAAGGGTTGAAAGGTAGTCTGATATTTGTAGTATTTTTGCTCCTGTGTCTATTTCTTTTCATCCATCTACTTCTCTTCTGATTCTATGACAGCTTGCTGTTATCGTAATTACCTTGTACCTCATTTTGTGTAATTCATGTTTATCCTCTTTTGCAATCAATAACTGAGTAGATGTTTTA
>MU226225.1:103946-122852 GCA_018584345.1 Thuja plicata
GTCTAGCACATCACTTTTAATTTGAAATTGTTCATCCATTTCATTATCATCCAAAGGGGTTTCTTCCTCAATTGGTGTTTGTATGTCTACATCCACATTGTTGATCTCAAAATTTATCGTTTGATTGGAAATTTCAATTGGGGTTTGAATTTCACTTTCAATTGGAGTTTGACTATCAGTTTCTTTATCATTATGATTAAAATTACTGATTTGGGGTGTTTGATGTCAAATAAAATCAGTTACTCTATTTTCAGAAAGAAAATCTAAATTATTTAAAGAGTAACCCGCTAATTCAAAAAATCAAGTTCTTTATCACAATAAGTTTCATTTGGCTGTGAAGACATACCTGTATCCAACACATGATTAGAAAATGCACCCAAATTTTCTCCTATTTCATTTTCTTCTTCAACCTCTGCATCCATCATGGTGTTCTCATTGTTCTCATCTTCTGAACTGATTGTTGAACTCGATGCTTACAAATTATCAAGGTTTCAAATTCTTGCTCTTCTTTCTCATTGTCGTTTTGCCTCTTTCTCTCTATTTTCTACAATCTCATCAGCTATCATAACCTTTCTTTGCCTCTTTCTATGTTTGTTTGATCCCATGTTTGCACCAAAATTTGAATTCAAATGAATCCCTTCTTGTCAGATCCAAAACAAGACAAGAAAAGAGAATGTTCTTTCAAAATATTCTTTCTACAACACATATATGTCATACAAATGATTGAATAATCATCAATCATTGAGAGCAAGCCCACAAAAATATTTTTTATCTCCAACGGATCTTTCAGAAATGGGCACCTATTATTTAAATGAAACGGGTGCTCATTTCGGTTTCAACGGTCCAAAACAAAATGGGCACCCATTTTTTGAATTTTAAATAATGGGTGCCCGTTTCTAAAAACTAGGAGTGGAGACTATACCTCCACCTTGGTTTTTGGTTTGGGATAGGCTCGGTCCCACCAAGCTTGTGCTTGGTCTTGCAAAAAAATGACAAAGGCATTTAAAAATAAAATTTGCGCCTTGTCATGATTTTTCGAAGGTCAACCCAAATGAAATTTTAGACGAAATGAAAACTCATTTTAGTTCATATTGTACAGATTATAAAAATATAATTTTTATAATGATATGACAAATTTTAGTATTTTTCCAATAATTATTACAGCAAATTGGTACCTAAAGTTGAAATAGTAAGGTTAACTAAAATTTTAATAACTTTTTTGATTTTAGGTTTTTGAAAAAATGAATTATATGTGACTAATCTACAAAGAATTTTCTTCAAGATACAAAAAATAAAATCCAAAAAAAGTGAAATTTTCATCAAATTACGGTGGTCATACACCAGAGGTTTTGAAAATGTACTTTATACTCAATTAAAAATTCATAAAAAAAAAAATATTCAATTAAAAAAAATTAGAAATATTTTGACCGATCTTTGGTGTTAGCTACCTTTCCCTAGAAGGATTTACAAAAAAAATTTATTTACTTCAAAATAGGGTGGTCGTACACGTGTGGTATGGTCCTGAAAAAGATATTTTAAAAAGTGATTTTTAAACATGCCTACTAAAATATATTTTTTACCATGTGAGTATTAAAAAAAATTACATATTTGAAAACTAGACTCTGAGCACTACATTTTCTATTATTGGATTTTTCTGAGATTCAATCTCTAAGTGCCTCAAATTTTGACATCAATTGATTTCACATTTGAAAAACAAGAAAAACACTTCCACTTTTTGCCCAAAAAGTGGACTCAACTTCTTGCTGGCACCCTTACAATCTTCCATTTTAAAGGTCTTCAATATTTCCTTCACATACTTTGACTAATTAATGAATATACCTTTATCTGTCTGCTTTACATTCAGTCCCAAAAAGTATTTTATAGGACCAATCATGCTCATTTCAAATTCATTCTGCATTTCTTTTGCAAATGCTATAATGAGCTTGTCATTACCTCCAAAGATAATGTCATCAACAAATATGGCAACCAGTAGTAATCCATCAGGTGTCTCTCTTGTGAATAGGTTACAATATGCTACTCCTTTCTTGAATCCAATCTTGGTAAGATAACCATCAAGTCTCTCATACCAAGCTCTTGGGGCCTATTTAAGACCATAGAGTGCTTTCTTCAATCTGCATACCATGTCTGGTTTATCCGAAAGAATAAATCCTTCAGGCTATTCTATGTAGACTTCTTCCTTCAAGTAACCATTCAAAAAAGCTGACTTTACATCCACTTGATAAACTTTAAAGTCTTTGAATGTTGCATAGGCCAAGAACAATTTAATGGCTTCCAGTTTGCTCACAGGGGCAAATGTATCAGTGTAGTGTATTCCTCCTCTCTGTAATCAGACCTAAACTTTTTGACTCTTGTGGGACACTTAGATGAAAAGTGACCAATCTTGTTGCATGAAAAGCATTTGAATGGAAGTTCTCCTTCATATTTTCCTTTTCCTTTCTTTTCTCTTTTAGCACTAATAGCAATGATATCTTCTAACTTTTCATCAACTTCTTCTTTCTCATTATGACTAGAGATGTGTAAGGATTTCTTACCATGGACTAAGGCTTTGAAGGTTGTTTCACTTTTAGGTTCACTCTTCAATCTTGATATCTCAAATGTAGAGATTTTTCTGATCAAAGTATCTCTCTTGAATTCTTGTGAGAATTGCATGGTTTCCTCTAGAATACTTATCTTTTTTTCATAGTCTGATGTTAAAGTAGTTAGAAGCTTGTCCATTATGTCTTCTTCTGATATTTCTCCACCATTGTTTCTGATACCAGAGACTGCTTCATTTATCCTTTGATTGTAGGCTCTAATATTCTCTTCAGGTAACATCTCAAGGTTGTTGTATTTATTTTTCCATGTCTTCCTGCATGCATTCTTTGCTTGAATATCTCTTTCAAACATATCTTCTAGATACTTCCATATGGTGTATGCTCTGTCAATTTTCTTGATCTTAGAAAATTCACTGTCAGATAAGGCACTAATTAGGGCTTCTTTAGAAATTGCATTATTGGTAAATGTTTCCTTTTGTCAATTAGTAGCATCATCCTTTGTGAGGTCTTTCAAATATGGAATAACGACTTCTTGTGTAGCTATCTCAAAGATCTCAAAGCCAACACACTGTAGATGTGTTATCATTTTGTTTTTCCAATCTAGATAATTTTTTCTATCAAAATTAGGGCTCTCTTTTCTGAAGTAAGACATTTGATCTACCTTAAGTTGTTAGGCTTCTTCTCCAAGGCACTTGGATCAGATACCAATTGTTAGAATAGTCCCAAAGGATAACTAAGAGGGGGGGTGAATTAGTTATCAGTAACTTTAATTATTTTCTCTTCCTTAACTTCAAAATACAATAAAGTAAATGCTCATTTAGATAACACAATACACAACATATAATTTGATTATGGGGAAACCAAATGGTAAAAACCTCGGTGCAAATTAGCACCCACAATGAACTATACTTGTTTATAGTAATCCCTGTTAAAAGATATTTCAACCCTGTTAGGAGTTGTACTTTACAATGCAATAAGTATAGTGACCTAGTTAAGGGTATGACCCTGTTAGGATTCTTTTACAAATAACCCTGTTAGGGGTGGTTGACTCACTGTCCAAAACCTCACTACTTCAATGGTGAAGGCTACAACCTTCCACAGAATAGATATGCACTATATCTGATGATGAACTATAGAGTAGACCTTATGTCTTGTTCAGTTCCAATGTATTGTAATCTTCTACTTCTTCTTCACATAGACTCTTGATGAATGAACCACATCTGATATTCTACTCTGTACATCTTCTGTCTCTTTTTGTATCATTCACACTTAGCGTATCACAAATGACTTTCTATAAGTATCTTCCTCAAAGTATGAAATCATGGGACCTATAAGACAGCTCTTCATATCATCCTTGTCGGCTCTGCTAAGCACACAAATAGTATTAAGTCCATGCAACACAAACTGAATAGATGTGTCGCTTCGATAAGTTGACTTCACCAAATCATCTCAAACAACACGATCTTGATGTTACATGATAAGCATGTTTAACCAAACATATTTAACTCATAACTAATCATGAATATACACACACATATCCTAAAGATAGGCACAAATCAAGAAACATGTTACATACATTGGCTCTGAACAGATACTCTTCCAGAACTGTAACTGCCAATAACAGAATTACACAACTTGACTGAAACATCATATCTGGATCTGCGTGTATGAAAATAACATAATAAACATGTCTACAACATGTATCTAACCACACAAGTCTTTATGTCATCATTCTAATAAGTACATACAAAATCACTACTGTGTATTATATGTTGTCATCAATGACAAACATACAATCAATCAACTGTATAGAAACAAATCTTCAACAGTAATACATGAAACTAAATTAGGTGAATTTATCTTATAAATATATGTTTTAATCATTCATTACTATGGATAAGAAGATGAATGTATCCAACGAGCACATCTATGGATCAGACTGAGAGTTTCAAGAAGTAGAACAACAAAATATGAAATTGGTTATCAAGAACCAAGAATAGAGGCTACCGAGCAACAAAGCTATTAATTAATCACAATAGGTGATACATTTATACATGTGAATTGTAATTGATGTGTAATTAGCAATTGTTAGATTGCATACACTCAGGTCAATGAGTATTTTTTACTACATTCTAACAAGTGTAGAAAATAGAAGAAATCCTTTCATGAAAGGTGGATTTAACAATGATATTGTAAATCTCTTAACTAAGTGCACACTAAATAGTGTTGCTAAATATCTTAATAGAGTAGACCTTAACAAGTCTCCGTAGATACTCCTAACAGGGTAGACCATTAGAAGTGATAAAATTGTAAGCCTTAACCGACCCCTTCCAATCTGCAGATAGTGAAGTTTTGTGGGTGCCATCCCCGCCATAGTTTTTACCTTCTTATAGTGGTTTTCTGTGTTATCATATCTTGTGTTATGATTCAATTACTTTCATGCATGTTTCTATAAATGTATACATGTTTGTTAAAGTTAAAGAATTGATATAACTTACACAAAGATAGTTTAGAATAGATGGTTGGCAATACAATTGATTACACAAAGGATAAAGGTTAAAAGAGATACAAGTTTTAGAGGTACAGATTAACCCCTCCCCTCTCAGTACACACTTCCCATTATTTCCAACACACTTCCCATACTCAAACCTTCTAAATGTACAAAACAATTGCTTATCATCACTACCAATCATATGTAAAACATCAAAAATTACAATAGTAAACTCAAAAAACTATTGCTTAGGTTGAGATTAATTTACATAGCAGGTTAAAATGAATTAAAACGATAAGTATGCATTACTAACACTTTTTCAAGCCAATTATATTAATGAAGGAATTTCCAGTTGTAGTCATTTTTTTATAGACATGAGGGGTAAATGCAAGAATTTGAGTTCACTTATGGTGGAACTTTCATACTTAGCCAAATTTGTGAAATCACACTCAATGAAATAGGTTCCTTCTTAAAATGAATGGGGTATTGTTTAGCTTCAGGATCTTGAGACTAAAATCTTAGAAATGGGGCCTCATTACAAAACGGGATCGAGTTTTCAAAAACAAAGTGCGATCCCGTTTAAAATAGGACCCCATTTCAAAATGGGATCCTGTTTTTAAAAAAAATACTATTTTTTAAAGAAAACCTCCCGTCGACCCATTTATAAATTATGACTTCAAAAAAAGGTAAATGGGGTAACATTTACTAAATGAGATCCCATTTTAAAAAAAAATTGAATTTTAAGCCTAATTTTACTATTGGCTTTTGGTTTGGAAAGAGGCTTGGGTTGAAAAACCATAGCCTTGGACCTCGTTTAACATGCACCTTGAAGGCTCTGCTAGTGTCCATACAAAATACAAACTTTAGACATATATCTGAAGATGTTTACAAAGGAATATTTTGACAAAATAAAAATCCATTATATATCAGATTGTGCAGATTCCAAAAATGTAATTTTTTTTGTAAATTTCGTTATTATTTCTATTTTTCATTGAATTTGTACTAAAATAGTTCTACAAATTAAAGATAATAGGCAATTTTATTATTGTAATAACATTTTTATTTGAAATTTTCTCACAGAACCAATTATATGATGTCAAACTAGAGACAATGCTCTACACTTATAATTTAAAAAAAAAAAAAATATATGTTTTGGTCAAATTATGCTTGCCTTACACAAGAGATTCTAAAAACAACAATTATGCCTAATATCAATTAATACAAAAAATATATTCAACAAAAAAATTTAAAAAAATATTATATAAAACCTTAATTGTGTTACATACTGTTTCCCAAAAGGATTTAGAGAAAAAATTTCATTTAGGTCAAATTTTTCTTCTCGTATATGGGCATTGTATGGTTCTGAAACAGGGACTTTATTTTGTGGGTTTTAGGAATACCTATTCAAAATGAAATTTTATCATCTGGGTATTCAAATAAATTACATATTTAGAAAGTAGACTTCGATTACTCAATTTTTTTAAGATTCAATTTATAAGTGCTTTAAATATTTATCTCAAACAAGATAAATTTGAAAAAATAGGAAAAATAGGTCCACTTTTTGACCATAAAGTGGACTCAATTTCTTTATGGCACTTAGAGGTTGTCCTAATCGCTAAAATCATAAAGGACATATTGCAACCCAATATTCAATATGTACCTAATGCAACTCATGATGGTGTCAATCCAACTTTTGTTAATCTCTCAAACCTCTAAGATCTTGAAATTTTTGTGGTCGATTGATTTTGGTACCAAGAAACAAATGAATAGCAATAGATGTGTGTTTGATACTCTCACTACTCGTCCTACTAGTTATCAAATATAAATAGAAGATGATAATGAGTATATAGCACAAGGCATTGGTACTATTACCATTCTTATTGCAACATGGATATATTTCCTTAATAAAGTACTCTGCATACTTGGTTTGATAACTAATCTCTTCTTAGTGAGTTAGTTATTTAATCACAAGCTTAAGTGATGGGGAGCTCTGTCTCCTAGAACTTTATTTCTCTCTACTATACCTTCTCTTGGACTTTCTTAGGGTTCTTATCACTACCCTAACTAGAGGATTCCTATCTAGTTCCTCTAATCTGCTAGGAGCTCTCCAACAAGTTCAAATTCACTATAGGTCCTTATCCATAGCCCTTCTCATACATGGTTTCTCTTGATCACTTACTTCCCCATCTAGGCTACTTTCTTTGTGATGTGATTCCCGACCTTCTCTATTTCTCTTTCAACCCACTTATATCCAATCTTGTGGACCTTTCACCCTTGTTTTAATTGGCTTAAAGATTTCTAGCAATTAAAGCCTTATAGCCTTTTAGGCCTAATTAGCCCTCCTATTCACTGTAAAAGTTGATTTTCTCCTAAAATCTCCTTAAAAACTTAGGAAATAGCTTAAAATTCCTTGGGGATTGTTCCTCTACTCTAGGATTTTAAAGTTCTAAAACCCCCACTCTATCCGTACACTAGTTTTCTAAGAAACCCCTATTTTCATGGGTTTTAGGGAACATGCACATAGTCTGGTTTCTTGACTTGTTTTGATTTCCTTCCACACCTCCCCTAAAATTATCCTTGCATACAAATAAAAAGGAATCTCCTCTCCACATTTTCCTACAATTTATTGGATTCAACCAATCCACTCAGCAAGCTTTCTTTATATTTCTCCATTCAAGCACCTAACTAGAATGCAGTTGCACTTGCCTAGGGCTTGATGCTAAAATTACTTTCTCTACAGAAAATGACTCCACAACCTATATAAACAATGCACATGGATTCCCCTAGTTTAATCCAAGCTACCATAGGATTTTGACCATGGGAATTCAAGAGGGTGGCATATTTACATAACTGCCTCAAAAGTAGACACCAAAACTGTGAAAAGAAAAGAATTTACAAAACCTTCATCAGTCAGACAAAATGATCAATCCAATTCTATAAGAAGTAATTAAATGCCAACATAAAATTTATAAAAACATTAACTAAGAAATTTCAATCCATTACTCTACTGGATCATAGCACTGTAATGGAAATATAGTCTAATTCCTTCCTTCTGCACACATAATCTGTACACAATGGAAACTAACTCCTGGATTAGGGTTTTTACAACCTTATATACTTTACCCTCACATTTTTGGACCCTCATGTTAGGATTTGGGCACTATTAAATCCCTTTCCTAAAAACTAGGAAATGTTGTCATGACAACTTTACAAAGTTGCAAAAGTTGTCATGACAACTTTTACATCTTTTGTCAAAATGAGAACTTGTTGCTTCTAAAGGACCAACTTGGTACTAAAACATATAAAATGACCTTAAAACACTAAAAACATCAAAACCTTGATTTCCACTCCATTTTGGAGTTTTGGTCAACCATTTGACCTTTTGGTTGACTTCTAAGGGTATAGACCCCTAGGTACAATTTGACCTCACCACTAGAAAAACCTAATCACTACTGACTCTAATCACACCTTAAACACACTTGGGACTTTATAACATAGTCCTTATTAACTGATGGTTGGCTAAACCAACCTACAAGCCAAAATGACCAAAAAGATCTTTCAAAGACCTTAGGGTGCTCCTGCACCATCCTCCCCCTGCAACAAACAAGTTAGGGTACCTATGGTGTCAGGAACTCCTCACTGATTCCATGCTTCTTTAAGTCACTCTTATCTATCCAAGTGGCTTTTGACTCTGGTTGCTACCTCCACTTCACTAGATGTTCCAAATAGATCTTATGCCTAGTTTTCTTCTTCATTCTTGAATCCAGTATCTTCTTAGCTTGTGGTTTGATTTGATCCAGAGTCTTGAACTCCCCCACATCCGTGTTCACCTTATTACTATACTATACTTCATCCATTTCTGGCCCTTTATACTTTATCAAGTCCTTCACATTGAAGATTGGAGTAATTGACATCTCCTTGGGTAGTTCAACCTTATAGGCATTAGGTCCATACTTGGCCAACACCTTGCAGGGCCCACTCCTTTTCATCTGCAATTTACTAGGTATCCCGTTTTGTAGCCTAGCCTTGTTCAAAAACACCATTACTAGATCACCTACTTCAAATTTTAGATCTCTTATCCCTTCATCTCTTTTGGATTTCAATTTCTGATTGGCCTCCATTAATGTCTTCCTAACATGTTCATGTACCTCTCTCATTGAATGAGTGAAATCATCAGCATGCCCACTGATGCCTTCATAACCTTGTAGGTATCTCAACTCAAGTACACCCCTTGGGTGTAACCCATAAATAATCTAAAATGGGCTCTTACCTGTGGTCTGATTTGTGCTATCATTGTAGGCAAATTCTGCCTGAGGTATCACTTGCTCCCAACTTTGTCCATATTCTTTGGTCAAATATCTCAACAACTTACCAAGTACCCTATTGATCACCTCTTTCTGGCCATACCTTAGAGGATGATAAGCTGAGCTATGTGACAAGTTGGTTCCTAGCCTTCTCCAAAGTTTCTTCTAGAAATGTCCCATAAAATTCACATATCTGTCTGCAACTATGCTTGTTGGCGAGCCATATATCCTCACTACCTCTTTAAAAAACAACTGGGAAATATGAATAGCATCATGTGTTGTCTTGGATGGGAAAAAATGGCTCATCTTTCTAAATCTGTCTACTATCACAAACACATTGTCTAAACTAGTAGGTTTCCTAGGTAGTCCCACAATGAAATCCATACTTATGCAATCCCATGGTCTACGTGGGATGATCAATGGCTGATATAATCCTACATTTGATGAAGTTCCTTTTTATTTTTGACACACTCCACACTTCTCTACATATCTCCTTATATCCCTCTACATTTTTGGCCACCAATAGAACCTCTCCACGAGATCCAAAGTCTTGGTCAATCCAAAGTGTCCACTTAAAATCCCATTATGTTTTTCTTGGATGAGGTTCTCCCTCATGGATCCCCTTGGAACCAATAATTGTTTCCCTTTGAACAACAATCCATTTTGAAGAGTGTAGTCTGCATAATCACTGTGAAAGTGATTCTCAAACTCTTTTCACACCTTGTAGATCACTGAGAAGTTTGCATCTCCTTCATAAAGATCTTTAAACCCTTCTACCCCTGTACTCTGTAACTGAATCTCTTGTATTGTAAGCATCCTTCTATTAAGGGCATCTGCAACTTTATTTTTTACCCCCTTCTTATGCTTAATAGTGAAGGTGTATGGCTGCAAAAAATCCATCCATTTGATGTGCCTCAAGCTAAGCTTATTTTGAGTATTGATATAGCTCAATGCTTGGTTATCTGTAAAGACAAAAAACTATTTAGGAAATAAATAATGCCTCCATTTGTTTAAGGCTTGTACAAGATCATATAGCACCAAGTCATAAGAAGATTACCTAGACTTTGCCTCATTCAATCTCTCACTAAAGAATGCCACAGGTGTACCTTCTTGGCTTAGGACATCCTGCACTGCTATGCTGCTTGCATCATACTCTACTATGAAAGGTTTGTCAAAACTTTGTAACAACAATAAAGGTTGAGTGGCTACTTCTGTTTTCAACCTTTCAAACCCCTCATAAGCTGCCTTGGTCCCTAGAAATTTAGTTTTCAACCCTCCTTTAATGGTCTCTAGGACTGGAGTACATATTTCACTAAATCTCCTTATAAACTTCCTATAGAATTGGGCTAACCCATGGAAGATCGTAACTCTAGTCCCTATCTTAGGAGTCGGCCAATTCAATATGGCCTCTACTTTGTGCTTATCCATTTTCAAGTCACCTTGGGAAACTACAAATCCTAGGTAGACTAGTTCTTCCTTCATGAACTCACTCTTTTCAAGATTTATGGTGATATTTTCTTCCTACAAACTCTTCAACATTAACTCCAAGTGTTTCTTATGATCCTCCTTTGTCTTACTAAAAATGATTATGTCATCTAAATATACAACTACAAATACACCTATGTATTCTTTCAAGACCTCATTCATCACCCTCATAAAGGTACTAGGTGCATTGGTAAGCCCAAAGGGCATAACTAACCATTCATATAACCCATATGTAGTCTTAATGGCTGAATTCCACTCATCATCTTCCTTCATCCTAATTTGGAATTAACCAATTTTCAAATCAATTTTAGAGAAGTACTTAGCACCCCCCAAACAATCCATTAAATCTTCTATCCTAGGAATAGGAAATCTATATCTAATAGTTATCCTATTTATTTCCCTAGAATAAATACACATCCTCCACTTACCTCCCTTATTAGGATCCAACACCAGTGGGATAGCACATGGGCTTATGCTCTTTCTGATCAGCCCTTGGTCCAAAAGTTCTTGTACTTGCCAGGATATCTCCTTGTTTTTCTCTGGTGTCATTTTATATGCAGCCTTGTTTGGAAAAGATGCTCCTGGTAAAAAATCAATATGATGACTTATCTCCCTCTTTGGTGGTAGTGTAGCTGGTGTACACTCACATAATATGTCCTTCAACTGATCCAAAAGTTTTTTCACTTCTTTTGGAATAGGCGCTTCCTTATGAGTCTCCACCTCCTTTGGCTTTAACATGATTTCATAGCCAACTCCTTCCTCTTTCATATCCCTTAGGAATTCCTTCCCACTCATCAATAATGTATTGGATTTTGTCTTCTACACTATGTCTTCCTTTATCAAAGACTAAATTTGGTTCAAGTTACCCCATTTTTCTTGAAGGAGTACTTGTTCTCTTTCCCATTATGGACAACTTCCCTGTCATACTGCCATGGTCTACCAAGAAACATATGGAATGCATCCATTGGAAACACATCACAAAGTATCTTATCTTGATACTTTAAAATGGTGAATTCTACCCACACTTTCTCATTTACCAAGATGTTTTTCCCCTTGTTTAACATGTAACTTTATAGGGACACACATGTGGAATCTTGGTGAGTTTCAACTTCTCTACTGCCTCCTCAAATATAACATTATCTATTGATCATGAATCAATGATAACTTTGCACACTTACGCTAATATATTACACTTGAATCTAAAAAGATCCCTTCTCTGCTTATGTCCTTCTTTTATGGGTGTCTTGATCAAGATCCTTCTCAACATGAGATTTTCTCCCTTCTCTAAATCAAGGCTCACCTCTAATTATTTAGAGCAGTCCTCTTCTTAGACATAGGCTATCTTTTTCTCTCCTTGTGAAGCTGAGGGTTTGTTAGGGAATCTATATGTAGGGTGCCCCAATTTTCCACATTTGTAGCATTTCATGGAAGAAAAGTGAGAACTTCTCCCAAAACCCCTCGATCTTCCTCTTCCACTATTATAAGAACCCCTTCCTCTATTGTATCTAACTCTATTACTTGAATCATTTCCTTTCTTTGTATATCTGGACTCACCTTGACTCCTACTATCATTTCCTCTTCCATTTGAACCTCCTCTATGGCCACCTCTATTGTCTCTACCCCTTCCTCTTCTTCTGTAGTTAGATTCTTGTTTCTTCCTAAGTTTCTCTTCCACTTTCAAAGCCATTTGGAGAAACTATAAATGAAAGTTAGGGTAAAGAGATTGAGTTCTTCCTGTATATTCCACCTTAATCCATTAAGGTACAAAGCAACCTTCATGCTCTCTGCCTCCTGTATTATTGATCTAAGGCAAAGATTCTAAAATTCTTCAGTATATGATGGCACATCTAGGTCCTTTTGCCTAAGGTTCGGCCTCTTCTTGTGTAGTTGAATGTCATAGTCTTCTGGAAGGTAGTTATCCTTCACTTTTTCCACCATTGATTTCCAACTTTCTATGGGCTTCTTTCCCTCTTTCTCTCTTTCTTCTTGTAGAAACTTCCACCATGTGAGTGTTTTTCCTCTTAGCCTAGACTTGGCTATCTTTACCTTTTGTTCTTCTATGATTACATCACATTTGAAGTGGTTCTCCATTCCTTTGATCCATTCTATAACTATATTTGTATCCATCTTACTAGAGAACACTAGAATGCCTTCTAGATCCTTACCAATCAATGCTTTGAGTGATTTGAGAAATGGTTCCTTAGGTAGGGGAGGGTCAGGTTGTGGTTCTATCTCCTCCTCTACTAGTTTCTTTCCCTTTTCTTTATCTTCAATCATATTCTCCTTCATCTTGTTGGCTATCTCTACAACCTCTGCCATCTTTATCTTCATTTCCTTCATTTCTTCTTCAAGAATCCTATTGTTTTCTTGATTCTCTGACAAGTCCCTTCCCAATTTGGCATTAGTAACCATGATGTTCTCACCTATGGATTCACTCCTCTCAAACATACACCAATACGCTCCCACTCCCAGAGCTTTCTTTCTTACTACTAGACCTTCTCTTGGTGTTTCTTAGGGTTCCTATCACCACCATAACTAGAGGATTCCTATCTAGTTCCTCTAATCTTCTAGGAGCTCTCCAACAAGTTCAAATTCACTCTAGGTCCTTCTCCATAGCCCTTCTCATCCATGGTTTCTCTTGATCACTTACTTCTCGATCTAGGATATTTTCCTTGTGATGGGATTCCTGACCTTCTCTAGGTCTCTTTCAACCCACTTTGATCCACTCATGTGGACCTTTCACCCTTGTTTCAATCAGGTTAAAGATTTCTAGCAATTAAGGCCTTGTAGCCTTTTAGACCTAATTAGCCCTCTTATTCACTGTAAAAGTGGATTTTATCCTAAAATACCTTAACACCCTTAGGAACTAGCTACAAATTCCTTGTGGGTTTTTCCTCTACTATATTATTTTCAAGGTCTAAAACCCCCACTATGTCCGTACACTAGTTTTCCCAGAAACCCCTATTTTTATGGGTTTTAGGGAACATGCACACAGTGTAGTTTCTTGACTTGTTTTTATTTCCTTCCAAACCTCCCCTAAACTTATCCTTACATACAACTAACAAGGACTATCCTCTTCACATGTTCCCACCATTTATTGGATTCAACCAATCCAATGAGCAAGCTTTCTTGCTATTTCTCCATTCAAGCACCTAACCAGAGTGCAGTTTCACCTAAAATTACTTCCCTGACATAAAAGGAATCCAAAACCTATATAAAAATGTACATGGAGTCCCCTACTTGAATACAAGAGGCCATAGGAGTTTGACCATAGGAATTCAAGAGGGTGGCATATTTACATAACTGCCTCAAAACCAGACAACGAAACTGTGAAAATAAAAGAATTTACAAAACCTTCACCAGTCACACAAAATGATCAATCCAATGCTAAAAGAAGTAATTACATGCCAAAATAAAAGTTCTCAATACATTAACTAAGAAATTTTAATCCATTACTCTACTGGATCAGAGCACTATCATGAAAATACAGTTTAATTCCTTCCTTCTGCACACACAATCCAGACACAATGGAAACTAACTCCTGGATTAGGTTTTTTCCAACCTTATAAAACTTACCATCACATTTATTTACCCTCATGTCTAGATTTGGGCACCATTAAATCCCTTTCCTAAAAACTAGGAAATGTTGTCATGACAACTTTGCAAAGTTGCAAAAGTTGTCATGACAACTTTTACATCTTTTGTCAAAATGACAACTTGTTGCCACTAATGGCCCAATTTGGTCCTAAAACCTATCAAATGACCTTAAAACACTTAAAAACATCAAAACCTTGATTTCCACTCCATTTTGGAGTTTTGGTCAACCCTTTGACCTTTTTGTTGACTTGTAAGGGTATAGACCCCTAGGTACAATTTGACCTCACCACTAGAAAACCCTAATCACTACTGACTCTAATCACACCTTAAACACACTTGGGATATATAACATAGTTATTATTAAATGATGTTTGTTAAACCAACCTACAATTGCAAATGACCAAAAATATCTTTCAAAGACCTTAGGGTGCTCCTGCACCATTAAGGTAGAATTTTAGATTAAGGATGGTATCAAACCTTATCTTATTTCTTGACATGGAATGATATTTTCTTGCACTTTTTTGAATTCCATGAATAATTTCTATTGATGCAATATCCTCCTCTAGAGTTTCTCTATGTACCTTTATGATCAAGTGCACTACACTCTTGCATCATAAATATGGACATCTCCTTGTAAGACCATTCCATTAGCTAAGTTCGACAAGAATAGTAAGATCTCTTCCTCATATTTCACATTCCTTGATTATATGTTCTAGATATATTAATTGAAAAAAATATTGAGATCCATGCTAGGTGAGATATTTCCATGTCAAGTAATATCTCGAAGTTATGCATATAAATCTATGTACACCCCTTACTTTATATTTTCAAGGATGATTGAGTACTTCCAATTATTTTTAAATGAAATCCCTCATAATACATGGTTATATTTTTTTCCAAGGAAAGGTGAAACATTTTAATGATTTAAGGACTTCTACCATCAAGTGATGCACAAAAAAGGTAAGTGTCTTCTTTCCTCCTTTAAGATAAAGTGGTGAATTCAAATCTATGGATTTCTTACAAAGTTCTTGAAGTGTCACCAAATAAGATATATTTTATTAGTACTTATATACCTCAAAAAAATGGTATTACAAAGAGGTTCAATCAAATTTTAATGCAAATGGCATAGTGCATGCTTGCCACATCAAAGTTGGAGGATGTTTTTTTTTAAGAAGTTTGTATTTATGTGTGCTTTCTCAATAAACAACCCAAAAATATCTAGTAGGATAAGACACTAGAAGACGTGTGGAATTCCTAAAAATTATTAATATCTCATCTTAGAGTCTTGTTTTAGATCATATAGGCATGTCCTAGCTAATTGGTGCAGGAGCACCTAGGGTTTTAAATGTAAAGCCCTCAAATTTTGGATTAAATTGTTTTTTGTAGGTCATTATTTGACTAAGGATGAGTTGAGAGTCAACTAGATGAGTTAGGAAGGCTTTGGTTGAGTGTTGAGTCAGGAGTCTCAATTTTGCTAAGTGTTGTCCACATTGGCACAAAGTTGTCAAGTGTGCTAAAGTGAGCATATGGTGAAAAATAATGTAACAAAGGGTCAATTTATTTTTTATGGGTCTTGTATGATTTATTTTTACTAAGCAAACAATATTAATCAATGGGACGAGTGTTTGATTTGAGGAAGTAACAAATGTCAATGTGGAGCAAAAAGTTGAAATGACAGTTTTTTCAAAATGTGAATTT
This sequence comes from Thuja plicata, assembly GCA_018584345.1. Lineage (NCBI taxonomy): Eukaryota > Viridiplantae > Streptophyta > Pinopsida > Cupressales > Cupressaceae > Thuja > Thuja plicata. The sequence goes on from MU226225.1 coordinate 120,077, forward strand.
CATGCCTAATCAATTATGGGCACACATAGTTGGTTGGGACATATTGGGGAAGAATATAAAAGAACCCAAAAATCTCTATAATTAGGTTGGAATTCATTTTGAACAAATTTCCAATAACAAAAACTTGATTTTGTTGGCAGACTATGTTCATTTGCTCTGTAACATGATAACACAATGTTTTGTTATTGAATGTGAAATTTTATTTTTTTAAATACTTAGTGTAGGTTTATGTCTTCCTTTGAATGTTTTGATTTGATAAGATTCATATTTTTTGTTTGGAAAAAAAAAATTCAAACTGTAGAATGCATTTAAATGGTAGTTCTAGGGTTTGACTTGATAAAATGCCTCTATTTTGAGTTTCCACCATGAAAATCCAATGGCCATTGTAGGTTTGAAAGTAGAGGGAATGTAAATTATGTTCCATTTGGATTTTTTCCAAGAATATTTATTTGTGATTGTTTCCATCAAGCCCTAGGCAAGCTAGTTGATTTCTCAGTTAGGGACTTGATCAATGCAGACACATTTTCTTGCAGCCATGGATTGAACAATGCAATCCAATGATGCATAAAGGTGTATGGAGGAAAATATAAGCCCTAGAAGAAGGATCACCCTTGGTTTAATACATTTGAATAGGTTGTCTGAAGAGAATCTATTTCCATGCATTATTGAGCTTATTGAGCTTGCAAAGACCCAATTTGGGGTTTGGTACTGTACAGAAGGTTGGAGATCCAATTCCTCCACAATTTGTTAGGTCTTCCAAAAGGGTACTCAGAATTAACTAGTAATATTGGGGTCATTCACAAATTTTAGAATTAGGGCCCAAAAAACTCAGACTTAGGGATAATTGATACCAACAAGCCTAGGAGGCCTAAAGATTCGTAAGTATGAAAGTGATGGGAAAATGCCTAAAAGAGAAGGTAAAATGGATTTCTATTAAGGTGTTAAATGAGTTTTGAAGACTTCTACCCTAGAAAGATATTATCTGGGAACAAATGGAGAGTGGATTCTAAAGATTGCAGAGAATAGATTGTGGACTAGTGGAGTATTACCTAAAATTTTTTGGGGGCTATATTAAGAATTTTTACCCAAAATCTAGTTCAAAAGTTCATCACATTAGCAATCTCTTGAAGGATCCAAGATCAAGATTGATCTAAAGAAGACCTAAGTGTGGAGTAGAAAACTAGAAGATCCCTATAAAAGTTGTATCAGAGCCTAAAGATTTGGGAAAGAAAAAAATTATATCTCTATAGTAGAATTAATTGGTGAAACAAGCATGGTGACGAATGCAAAATTATCCAAGAGAGTAGAAGAATAAGAAGAGGATAATAGGGTGCTAATGGAAAGGATATCAAAATTTGAAAACACCTTGGGTGAAGTATAAATCAAGACAGAGGAAGTTAGTGTGAAAGTGCCTAAGAAAGAGGAGAAAGAAAAGGAGCTATCACAAGAAGATAAAGTCCTTGTTCTTGATCCAATCCTACCAGAAGAGTCATTCCTTAAACCTCTTAAAGCTATGAGAGGTAAATCCTTAGAAGGTATTCCTCTTTTTAGTGGTAATATGGAACCATACCTATTCATCAAATAGATGGAATCCGTAGAGAATCATTTTAAATGTGAAGGGGTTAGTGAACCCCAAAAGGTGAAAGTTGCCAAATGTAGGTGAAGGAGAGTTTCCCTAACCAGGTGGAATTTTGTCAAGACAGAATGAAAAAAACAAGGCAAGAACCCTATAGATACATGGAAGGGTATGGTTTCGAAGATGAAAGAAATCTATGTACCAGAGGATTATGAGATTCAATTACTTAAGAAAAGACAAAGTTTGAGATAAAAAGTACTAGATATGAGCACATACACATAGGAGTTTCAAAGATTATGCTTAAGTTCAAGTGTAGGTGAATATTAACCTATCAAAGTTTCAAGGTATTTAAATGGATTGAGATGGAACATTAAGGAGGAGATCAGTTTTTTGAGCCCTACCACAGTCCAAAGATGTTATTAGTTGGAAATTAAGGTAGAGGAAAGAAACAAGAAAAGGTAAGAGAAGAGCCAAAGAGGTAGAGGTAGAGATCATAGAGGTCATCAAAGTGGATATGGAGGGAGAAGTGCAAGCCATAGGTCCCAAGGAGAGTCTAAGACACCAAATTAGAGTGGAGAGTCCAATAGCATAGGTAGCTATAAAGGTAGGGGATCTAATAGTAGAGGAAGGTCGGTAGGATCATGTAGAGGATCATATTTCTCACCTATGTGTTTCTATAATTGTAACCAGGTAGGATATCCTTCTTTTAGGTTCCTAGAGAAAGCTTCAACTTCCCAAGGAGGCAAAAGAAGAGTGAATTGTGTGCAAGAGGATGTTCCAAGTGTGAAGTATCTTGAAGTTTAATTGGATTCGTAGGGTACAGAGAAGCTCATGGTTAGAAGGATTTTGATCAAAGACCCAGTGAGAGAGGCATTTGGATTAAGTAATACTTAGAGGGGGGTGAATCAATATTACAACACTTTAAAAATGAAATTTATAAATTCCAACTTAGCCATACAATTACGGAAATGAAAAGAACATAAGCACATAACACATAACTCATAACACCATGAATTTTTGTCGAGGAAACCCTGGCCAAGGGAAAACCCTAGTGGGGATGGTACCCACAAATATGTACTAAAATATAGTGTCCCTATTAGGAGCTGAGTATTAAATTAACACATTTCCCTATAAGGAGAAAACAAAACACTGTTAAAGGTACACTGAGCATACAACTCTTACAATTAGAAATAGTTTTGT
>MU226225.1:125765-179127 GCA_018584345.1 Thuja plicata
CAACAGGTCGTCTCAATCCCTTCGTAGAGCAAACAATTCAATGTTTGTCTTTGCGAATCCATGGATTGAATAATGACTATGTTGAGTTTCTTGTTGGATTGAGAGGTCACGTTCAGCAATAAACAATTAACTCCACCAGTATCTATTGAATAAAACATTTTTTAAAGTATACATTTGACTATTCTATAATTATATGGATGTTTGTCTATAATTGATTTTGCATGTACATTAGTTCACTACTGGACCATCGACGTTGACTTTAGGCATTGAAGGGCCTCGCTCACATTTTTTTGAGGTATGTTTATTTGCATGTTAATTTGATTTACTTGATTATATTTAATTAATAAATGAATGAATAACTAAATTAGTAGACAAATTATGATCAAAATCCAGAGTCAAAGTTGTCATGACAATGATCACATTCCTTCACCTAGCTTTGTGATGATATCACTTAGTCCACAGGTATATATGTAATAATGCATTATAATAAACAAGTTAGTGATTTGTTCTTATATTAATGATTGTCTTATAAATGACCATACATGTACACTAGTTTGATGTTGAAGCTACGACATTGACACCGCACACTGAAGGATGCGGTGGCACCTTCACAGAGGTATCATTTATTAATTAGTGGGGTTGTAAAATATTATAGGTATTCTTGATAACTACATAATACTCTTATTGTTTCATTTTTAGTTAATGACAACAGAGACTCCTCTTTTTGTTCCTGATATTTTGAATCGTGGCGTAGCTATAGCTATAGCTAGTTCTGATGCATTAATTGAGGTGTGAAATAGATAACCTAATTAGAATTATTATTTTAATAGTTTGTATTAAAATTTTTAATGATATTAATGTATTTATTTTAAATATTATTTTGATCATTTTTGTAGGGACTCATTACTCCAGATCGTCAACGTGCCCCTTCGGTAGATGTACATAGTGACTATTTGTTAGCGGTAAGCAAATACTCTATTTTATGTCATCCTATAAATAAATTTCTATGTATATTAGTTATTGATGTTTATACTTTTTATTTATCAGCTCGAGCTATAGAAGAGTCCAGACAGGAGGACTAGTGAGCACACTCGCAAGAGTACTGCATCTCCATCGACGCGATGATCAAAGACAGTCTGAGATTTGTTTTCTTCCCCTTCCAGGAAATGACTAGATTAGGGATAATCATTGTATGCCAATATGACATTATTGGACATATTTTTGTATATTGTATAAGTGACATGTTCTATATCCATTTGGCTTTCACAATGCCAATTTAACTTTATTGGAAATATTTGATCTATGATATTATTGGACATATATATTTTTCTTCATGCTCTAGGAATATATCATGTGTACTGATGTAGACTACTTTATGTTTATGTGGATGTCCTATGGTTTTTAATTTTCTTGTCTTATATTTATGTTTGCACTTGTATCTATGTATATTGTTACTGAATAATTCATACTTAATGAGAATATGCATGTTTCATTTCATAAACCTAGACTCATAATTTTCATTTCGACACCTTAATGAAATGATAATAGTTCATATAAGATAAAAATTATCAATCCTACCCAACTTTAGTCCTATTGGAGCATTTTGACCACCTGGACCTATTTAGGGCACTACAAGAACATTAAGGGATGCACTAGTACATTGTGGTTCTGAATTTTCGAATGAGTTGTGAAGCATAAAAAGGTTATTCCTAAAATTTACACATCAAATTGAAGGTGTTAGCAGAGACGGTTCAATATCAGGATGACCAGTTTTCAAAATATGTAATGTTTTAGCTTTCAACTGTGCAACATTACACATTTTTGCATCAACCGAGATTGGGACAGAAAATGAAAATGGAAGTGAATCTCTAAAATATGAGATAGGTTATTGTATTCCTCCATGACATGGTCCTGTAGCATTTCACAGATTGTCGATACCCCTCAGGATCTCTGAAAAATGGACTACTAAATATTGGCAATTTTGTTGCCTGGTGCACCTTGAGGGATAGTTGGCTTCATAGCGGTCAGCAACATTTGAGCCTCTTAGCCTCCATGGAAGGGTCATTCCTAGCATTCACCCAGCATTTCAAAGCTTTTGACAGAGACTGTTTGATCCCAGGACAAGCGGTTTTCAAGATATGCAATGTGTCAGCATTCAACTGGGCAATATTGCAAGTTTTAGCATCAACCAAGATTGGGTCAGAAAATAAAAATAGAAGAAAATATCCCAAAAAAAAGATAGGTTATAGTAGGCCTCTGTGATATGGTCCTATAGCACATGAGGGATTGTCGATACCCCTTGGGAGCCCTGATAAATGGTCTACTAAATATCAGCAATTTTGTTTCCTGGTGCACCTTGAGGGACACTTGGCTCCATAGCGATCGGCAATGTTTGAGCCTCTTCACCTCTGTGGAAGGGTTATTCCTATAATTTACCCAAAATTTTGGAGCTATTGGTAGAGACAATTTGATGCCATGACGAGCAGTTTTCAAGATATGCAATGTGTCAGCATTCAAATCCGCAACATTGCAAGTTTTAGCATCAACCGAGATTGGGTTGGCAAATGAAAATGAAAGTGAATCTCCAAAAAATGAGATAGATTATTTTAGGCCTCTATGACATGGTCATGTATCACTTTAAAAATATTTGATACCCCTTGGGAGCTCTAAAAAATGGACTCTTGAATATCGACAATTTTGTTGCCTGGTGCACCTTGAGGGACACTTGGCTCCATAGCAGTCGACAATGTTTGAGCCTCTTCACCTCCATGGAATGGTCATTCCTTTTATTCACCCTACATTCCAGAGCTATTGGTGGAGATGGTTCGATGCCACAATGAGCATTTTTCAAGATATGTAATGTGTCAGCATTCAACTGTGTAACATTGCAAGTTTTAGCATCAACCAAGATTGGGTTGGAAAATGAAAATGGAAGTGAATCTCAAAAAAAAAAGATAGGTTATTGTATGCCTCCCTGACATGGTCATATAGCACTTCATGAATTGTCGATACCCAATGGGAGCTCCAATAAACAGACTCCTAAATATTGGCAATTTTGTTGCTTGGTGCACCTTGAGGGACATTTGGCTCCATAGCAGTTGACAATGTTCAAGCCTCTTCACCTCCATGGAAGGGTCATTCCTAGCATTCACCTGGTATTATAAAGCTATTGGAGGAGATGATTCAATGCCAGGATGAGCAGTTTTCAAGATATGCAATGTGTCAGCATTCAAGTGTGTAACATTGAAAGTTTTGGCATCAACCAAGATTGGGTCAAAAAATGAAAACAAAAGTGAATCTCCAAAAATAGAGATAGTTCATTTTTGGCCTCCATGAAATGGTCCTATATCACTTGACAGATCATTGATACCCCTCAGGAGCTCTGAGAAATGGACTACTGAATATTGGAAATTTTGTTGGTTGGTGCACCTTGAGGGATACTTGGCTCCATAGCGGCCGAAAATGTTTGAGCCTCTTCGCCTGCGTGGCAGGGTCATTCCTAGAATTCAAATAGCATTATAAAGCTATTGGAAAAGATGGTTTGATGCCACAATGAACGGTCTTCAAGTTATGCAATGTGTCAGCAATCAACTGCTCAACATTTCAAGTTTTGGCTTCAACCGAGATTGGGTCAGCAAATGAAAATGGAAGAAAATATACAAAAATTGAGATAGGTTATTGTAGACCTCTCTAGAATGGTCTTGTATCACTTGAATTATCATCAATACCCCTCGAAATCTCTGATAAATGGACTACTAAATATTGCCAATTTTGTTGTCTGGTGCACCTTGAGGGACACTTGTCTCCATAGCGATCGACAATGTTCTAGCCTCTTCACCTACATGGAAGGGTCATTCCTAGGATTCACCTGACATTTTGAATCTATTGGAGGAGACAGTTTGATGCCATAATGAGTGGTTTTCAATATATGCAATGTGTCAGCATTCAACTACGCAACATTGCAAGTTTTGGCATCAAGCGAGATTAGGGAAGGAAATGAAAACGGAAGGGAATATCCAAAAAAATGAGATAGGTTATTGTAGGCCTCTGTGACATGGTCTTGTAGCACTAGATGGATCATCGATACCACCTCAAGAGCTCTGAGAAATGGACTACTAAATATCAACAATTTTGTTGCCTGGTAGACCTTGAGGGACACTTGGCTCCATAGTGGTGATCGACAACGTTCGAGCCTCTTTGCCTCCGTGATAGGGTCATTCCTAGCATTCAACTGAAATTTTGGAGCTGTTGGAAAAGATGGTTTGATGCCACGAAGAGATATTTTCAATATTTTTAAATGATTTAAATATGTGGTTCGATAGTTGAAATAATTTTTTTGTAAATACATATATACAAGGAATGTGCTAGCATGAAACATGACTATAAACTTAACATATATTTCTAAATTTGTAGGGTAAAAATATATTTTTAATTAATGATGAAAAATATGTTTACAACTCAGCTCATTAGTAGCACCAGGAGGAAAGAGCTGAGAAGAGAAAACCTCTGGTATTGCCCCAAAAAATAGAAGAGAAAATTTGTTATTAAATCTTACAAAGTTCCCATTATACATACGGGGTAATGCAAGAGCAATTTACAGTCCACCCAATATGGATTCAAGGGAATTAATTCCTATAAACATATACATGTTATATGCACATGCATTAAATAGATTTGACATTTCAAAATTTTGGATTCAATTTTAGTCCAATGAACGAGCTGGATCTTCCCTACCTTTTATTGTCTCAAGTATGGCCTCATGGTCTAACTTGCAAACCTTCCAAAGAGTTTTATTGTGTGGTTTTCCTCCATATTTTTTCAAATGGAAATTTTATGCAACAAAAAGGTTGGAATAATGAAGAATCTTCTTGTTTGTCTCCCAATCCTTGAACAACCACAACCTAGGGTTCTTCATACAATACTGTCCAAGCCATGTACCAGTTACACCCACTGCTCTTGTAGGTTATTCTAATCCTTCATTATCTGTAACCGAGTGATCCAATTTATTTTTGGCCTCAACACAATGACACAAATAATAATCTATCCCTTTGTCATTTTCTTCAGGTGCAATAACAGAAAAAAAATGGTCTGCAATGATAGAAGCATAACAAGGAGATTAATTCAATGAATACTTATGATAAAGTACTAAATTTGAGAGTATTTGTGAGTTGAAAATTTACCTAGTTGCACTAGATCAGACAAACGGTCAAAGTCAATGGATGATTTCATTTGTGTCAGTTTCTATATTGCTGGGGGATGATAGGAGTCAAGTGGGCTCAAAATTTGTGTAGACCATGCGTCGACCAATTCCTTTGACTCACACCCATCCCAATCTTCATCTGCGCATGATGAAAAAAAGCATGCCATATGTCATGTGTGGATGATACATGAACTTGCATTAGAGCTTCTAAAAGAGTGTAGCTCAGTTGATCCTATTAATGTACAACAATCCTCATATGGTACAATGTTAGTTTCATCCATCAACCAAAAAAAAATATGAAATATAGACTCACCTTCATTACCTAGACCCATTGTATCATTACACCACTGGATGATACATCTTGCATCTAACAATGTTGCTTGTTCTTTGTACTTTAATTATTCGCTTGTTAAGGCCCTTTTTATATATGCACCTGCACCATCGTGCTCTCCCTTTCCATGACCGGCCTCAATAAAATTCCACATATATTGAATACGAGTGTTCGTATGCATCCTACTCAACCAATAAAACATCCGAGAATTATTGAATTGTGATGCACAATTGTCTGACCATATTATATGTTGACGATATGATATCCTCCTATTACTGAAATCACCATAAAATAGATGAAAGCAACCATGTACAAACTCTATAGAATGTGAACGATCATCGCTGATGTAAAAATGATACTCCCTCAGTATCTTCCTATTCTCCTCTATACTTTCAGGTGAATGAATAAATGCTATATGAAAAAGTATAGCAACTTGTTGAGAGCTATAATACTTTGCTTGCACCTAATTTTGTGGTTTTAGAGTGTATTTCTCTGCAAAGTCAACAACTGAAACAATGTTATCAAGTGGGAATGTGTCCTTGCACAACTTGAATTGCATATCTAACCATTGAGCTTTATATGTATGCCTTGCATACTCATACACAATCTTGTCACGAAAAAAGTCATGAAATGATACACTGGAATATTTTCAATTACTAAATCACATCTTTTAGCCCCCTTTCCATCTTTTAGAGCATATGCGACTATCTTATATTTTCCAAAATCCCCTTTTGCATTCCCAATAGTATGTGTACTCTCCATATGTTAACAAATTGGAAAATGTTGCAAACCACCAGAATCTATGCATGTATCATTCACGCATGTGAGCTTGTAAAATTTTTGACCATCCTCTCTTTCACATAAAATTGTACTAATTAATTCCCTTGAAAATGTAGGTGGGTCATTCATGTTACAATCCTGCAAAACATTGTTAGAATGAAAATCTACACATATATGCTTATAAACATAAAAATGGTTAGAAAATTCAATATGTACCCTACAACAACAAGTTGTGGGTGTGTGATTTATCTTCACATAAAAAGGTTTAGCCATTTCAAAATATCTTTGACTAATTTTAAATTGAGGATATGTATGTATAAAGTTTGCAAAGAATTGTGTCAGAGTTAAATCCAAAAAGTGTTTCAGATGTGGAATGTGGATTCGACTACCAATCCTCCTTCATATAACATCTCATTGATTGGGAGATACTCGTGTGTTATTCTTCCAAATGTCTTCAATGACATATTTTAAAGCTTCAAAAATTGATTTATCCTTCCATGGTAGTCTACCAGAAAATGCCCATAACTCATTGTTATTTGGATCTTCCACTCTTTGATGCCTTCCCACAGCTCTCATTAGAGACTTTCTACTTATTTTCAATACTTTTCTTGTCTTTCTAATGAGTCAATATTTCTTCATTTGAGTGCTTACTATTGTTTATATAAGTACACGTCGTGTGACATTACTATCTTTTGTGCGTGATGTAGAACCCTCACTCTCATATGTAGTCATTAGATTATTTACAATAGATTTTTCACTTGACTCATCCATCATTCTTAGCCCAAGAATCTTCATGATGGGCCTAAATTTTAGATTTCTCATCATTTGAACAAATAGTTAACATCTTCCTGTCATATTTAAATTCTTAAAAGGTAATCTCCAAATATGGATAGCATATCTTTGACAAGTATGCTTGGGAATCTTGTCAGGCATTTGTTGCAAAATGTTAGTATCAATATCAATCAAATATTTTGGATCTTTGTAAATTATTCTAGGAGGTGTTTTCAACTATTGAGTGGCCTCAACATTATGAACATCAACAAAATTATGTATCAATTGTGTACCTTCAACTAAAGATGACGTGCCTTCAAATTTAGATGTGAAAGATGGATCCTCACCAACATGAGATGTTAATGGTGTTCCTTCAACATGAAATGATGTTGTTCCTACACCTTCAGATATAGATAATGGTGTCCCTTCAACATGACATGATGTCATACCTACACCTTCAGATGTAGATAATGGTGTGCCTTGAACATGATACAATGGTGTGCTTTCAAGATGATACAAGGGTGTGCCTCCAACATTGGATGGTGGTGTCTCTTCAACTTGGGAACTCATAGATGATGTGTCCACCTATTCATAATTCAATTCTCTTGTTGCATGCAAGTTTCTCATCCGTTACCTTTTTGTTTCCAATTCCAATTCTCTCTTAATTTTAATTGATGTTTCATGTTCCTCATCCAAAGGCAAATCTTCTTCTATGATATGCAATTTTTTCTGTTCACAAAGTTGTCTCATTCTTTCCATTTTCTTCTCTTTGTCTCTTTCATGTTCTTCTGGTGTTAGAGTCTTTGCTCATTTCCATGGCATGATGATGATTTCTACATATGAATTCATTACAATTTTGAAATTATTATATTAATCTGTTATAAGTAGTAAAACTTTATAATATCAATCTAAATTATATTCACTCAAAATATAATAGAAATCTTTTACAATATGTTAAATTATTTCTTCAACAAATCCATATCATAGCAATGCATGTACAAAAAGACTCTTTATTCACAATTCACATGTAAAAAATAAAAAACTTACCTCAATGGATCAATTTTGGTGAATATTGATTGACTTTCATTCTTCGATGTTGACTTATGAACAAAAATATGTTGCAAATTGATAGAATATACTTCTTTGTTATTTTAAACACCATGAAAGTGAATATTTGTCGAGCAGATTGTAAAAAATAGATGACAACAGTAAAAAGTGGGCCACTTTCATGAGTTTCTTAACTTTATTACCATTTTTGTGTTCTTACATAGGGAGCACACCCTATAGGGCGTACACCCTATGTTAGACACAAAAAAAGATAGATAGATAGAGAGAGAGAGAGAGAGAGAGAGAGAGAGAGAGAGAGTTTCAAAAGTGTGTGTAATGGAGAGAGAGATAGAGATAGAGAAGTTAGAAGGTGAGAGACATAGGTCATAATGTGGGAGAGAGAGGGAGGGGGTGAGAGAAATGGTTGAGAAGGCTCCTATGACCCCTTATAGAACCTTACGACCCATTAGGAAGCTAAAAAGTACATCTTAGGGGTCATAAGGTGTCTTAAGGGGTCTTAGGACCTTTTAATGGGTCCTACGACCCCTTATGACATGTTACGACCCATTAGGAAGATTAAGAGTACATCTTAGGGGTCATAAGGTGTATTAAGGGGTCCTAAGACCCTTTAATATTTCCTACAACCCCTTATGACACCTTAAGACCCATTAGGAAGCCTAAGAATACATCTTAGGGGGTCCTAAGGTGTCTTAAGGGGTCTTAAGACCCATTAATGGCTCCTATGACCCCTTATGACATGTTACGACCCATTAGAAATCCTAAGAGTATATCGTAGGGGTCGTTAGGTGGCTTAAGGGGTCTTAGGGCCCCCTAATGGGTCCTACAACCCCCTATGACATGTTACGACACATTAGGAAGCCTAAGAGTGCATCTTAGAGGTCGTAAGGTGTCTTAAGGGTTCCTAGGACCCATTAATAGGTCCTACAACCCCTTAATACACCCTATAACCCCTAAGATGTGCTCTTAGGCTTCCTAATGAGTCATAAGGTGTCATAAGGGGTCATAAGACCCATTAATAAGTGCTAAGACACCTTAAACACCTTATGACCCCTAATATTTACTCTTAGGCTTCCTAATGGGTCATAAGACCGCTTATCACACCTTAAAACTCATTAGGAAGCCTAAGACTACATCTTAGCAGTTGTAAGGTGTCTTAAGCTATCCCAATACCCATTATTTGGTCCTACGTCCACTTTTGACACCTTACAACCCATTAGGAAGCCTAAGAGTACATCTTAGGGGTCATATGGTGTCTTAGGACCCATTAATGAGTCCTACAACATGTTATGACATGTTACGACCCATTAGGAAGCCTATGAGTAAATATTAGGGGTCATAAGGTGTCTTAAGGGGTCCTGGGATCCATTAATGGGTCCTACAACCCCTTATGACACCTTACAAGTTAAAACCCATTGGGAAGCCTAAGAGTACATCTTAGGGGTTGTAAGGTGTCTTAAGGGGTCCTAGCATCCATTAGTGGCTCCTAAAAACCCTTATGACACCTTACAAACCATTACAAAGCCTAAGAGTACCTCTTAGGGGTCGTAAGGGGTCTTATGGTGTCGTAAGACATAGTAATATGTTCTATGACTTCTTGAGATCCATTAATGTGTACTAGGAACTCTAAGATGTATTCTTAGGGTTTGTAAGGGGTCGTAAGGTGTATTATGGGGTCCTAGGACCCCATAGTGGGTCCTACGACCCCTTATGACACCTTGCAACCCATTAGGAATCCTAAGAGTACATCTTAGGGGTTGCAAGGTGTCTTAAGGGGTCCTAGTGTCCATTAATGGCTCCTACAAACCCTTATCACACCTTACAACTAATTAGGAAGCCTAAGAGTACATCTTAAGCATTGTAATGTGTCTTAAGGTGTCCTATTGTTAGAAATAGGAAATGTCCTATTCTCCCAAGAACACCTGCATGCAAAACTATCATAGAGTAGAAGCAAAGACAGACATAAGACAGAAGAATAGAGAGCTATGGTGGCCAAAAATCTAGAGACATGAAATCCATGTTGAAAGAAAATAATTTCTATTATCAACAAACTGAAAATATTACAATCTCCTTCTCTATCTAATGAAAAGTAAAGAGATGAGTCCTTATAAAAGGATACCAAAACCCTAAAGGGGAAAACCCTAAAGAATTATAAGTTTCCTAAGTATAACTTAAGCATAGAGTATAATAGACTAATAATTAAATGATTTAATTATTAGCTATAATATGACTACTCTAACACCCCCCCTTAAGTGTAACTTAGGGAGAAGAAAAACAACTAAAGACTACTGCAGAAAGAAGGAAAGATGGGTCCCAACAACAAGCCCTGATCAGGTACCCAAGTACAAGAAATAAACTAGATGAAGGAAACTAAGCCTCCAATCTAGGGAAAAGATGTCCCAGAGAAAGGAACAAGAAAGAGCAAGAAGCATATCCGAAGCATGTAGCTAAAAACTCTGTCAGAAGAGACTGCTAGAACCCCCACTGAAGTGCATGACCAGGTAGAGAAGACAATGTCTGAAGAGCTGATCAATCAAACCAGGAAGCAATAGAACCAACAGGTGAACCCCCCCATAATGCTGAACTGGGAGAGGTGACAGGAACACTGAAATGCAATACCAGGAACACCAATAGTGCAATAGAAGTACAAACATAGGATAAAGGGTAGTGTCAGTGACACACAGCATGGGCTAATGTTGTGGAAGGTACGCTCACTTGACAAAGGTGGATGAGCCTAAAATGGCATAACGTCATAACCCCCCATGACACTTTATAACAGAGTGCATGTACAAAAACCATACAAGGTGTACAAGATCCCAGAAATGCAAAAGTAGGCACTTTATCACAGTGTGTTTACAAAAAGAAGATGCAACAGTGGAGAAGCATACAATGCTCAGAAGTCAGAAAGAAGAGTGAGCTAGAAAATTAGAATAGGAGATCCCAGGACCTGTAGAACCCAAGCAATCTGCCAGAGTGCAAAACTACCAAACTCAGAGGAGAGATAACTTGGAGTAGAATCTAGAAAAAATACCCCTACAACTGAATAGTTCATTGAACCAACTTTTCAACAATATCTGGTTTGCCAAAAATGGAGTCCGGATGAGCCAGATATGTCTCCCGGAAGGCAAAAACAAACATCATACTTTGACAGAAAAAATCACTATCAAAATAGTAGAAACCAAAACCCTAACTACCATCATCAGAAAGTTATCGGAATGAGCTTTCCAACAGTATATGGAAGTTAGAAAAAGACCCCTGGATGCTCAAGATAGAGCGAAAACAGTCCCAGGGGGTCAAAAAGGCCTCAAAAATCTAAGGTTAAGCCCCTAGGGCTAAAAAAAATTGGGCCCCCGGCCGCATGGCGCACGCAGGGGGCTTAAATAGGGCCCACGGTCACCCATGTGACTGGCCGCATAGGTGAAAGGCCCGCGGGGGCTGAGAACACCCGTCGGGTGGCAGGGTAGCCAGGCGGCGGTGGCGGTGGTGGGCGCCGAGGCTGAGCGGGCGGTGGGGATGAGCACAGGCGGCGGAGCCGCTGAGGTGAGCGGAGGGGCCGCGAAGGGAGGAGCCACTGCTGGGGCTAGCGGGGGCCACTTTCAGATGTGCCTGCAGCTGGAGGAGGTGGTGCGGTGGTGGCCCAGTGGTGGCACATTTTTTATAACACTACCTGCGCTCCAAAAAACCATAAAAAATGGTTTTTTTAAAAAAAATTTGATTTTTTTCTCGGTTTCCATGCCCATACGACACTGGAAACCAAAATTTTTTTGCCTCGGGGTCAAGTTATCCAAAATGGACAAGCTTTATATGGATTCTGCGGTTTTTGGGCGCTCTGAGCACAACGGTAATGTCTGTTTGGGCCCAAAGTGACCAGAACCAAAGGTCCCCCTAAATCCACACAAAAACCTTTTGAAAAACTAGAAAACCTCTAGCTTCTGATGCACTTCCACATAACACAAACAACCAGCTGTAGGATGTCTCTGATACCATGTTAGAAATAGGAAATGTCTTATTCTCCCAAGAACACCTGCATGCAAAACTGTCATAGAGTAGAAGTAAAGACAGACAAAAGACAGAAGAACAGAGAGCTATGGCGGCCAAAAATCCAGAGACATGAAATCCATGTTGAAAGAAAAGAATTTCTATTATCAACAAACTGAAAAGATTACAATCTCCTTCTCTATCTAATGAAAAGTAAAGCGGTGAGTCCTTATAAAAGGATACCGAAACCCTAAAGGGGAAAACCCTAAAGAATTATAAGTTGCCTAAGTATAACTTAAGCATAGAGTATAATAGAATAATAATTAAATGATTTAATTATTAGCTATAATATGACTACTCTAACACCTATGACCCCTTGATTCCTATTAATGTGTACTAAGAACCCTAAGATTTATTCTTAGGGTTCCAAAAGTGGTGTAATGTGTCTTCAGGGGTCCTAAGACCCATTAATGGGTCCTACAACACCTTATGACACCTTATAACCCATTGGGAAGCCTAAGAGTACATATTAAGGGTTTTAAGGTGTCTTAAGGTTCTTAGGACCTATTAATGGTTCCTACAACCCCTTATGACACCTTACAACCCATTAGGAAGCCTAAGAGTTCATCTTAGGGGTCATAAGGTGTCTTAAGGGGTCCTAGGACCCATTAATGGGTCCTACGACCCCTTATTTCACCTAATGACCCATTAGGAAGCCTAAGAGCATATCTTAGGGGTTGTAAGGTGTCTTAAGGGGTCCTAAAACCCATTAATGGGTCTTATGACCCCTTATGATTCCTTACGACCCATTAGGAAGCCTAAGAGTTCCTCTTAGAGGTCGTAAGGTGTCTTGGGGGTCCTAGGACCCATTAATGGCTCCTACAAACCCTTATCACACCTTACGACCCATTAGGAAGCCTAAGAGTACATCTTAAGGTTTGTAAGGTGTCTTAAGGTGTCCTATGACCCTTTGATACCTATTAATGTGTACTAAGACCCAAAGATGTATTCTTAGGGTTCCAAAGGGAGTGTAATGTGTCTCCAGGGGTCCTAGGACCCATTAATGGGTCCTACAACCCCTTATGACACCTTAAAACCCATTGGGAAGCCTAAGAGTACATATTAAGGGTTGAAATGTGTCTTAAGGGTTCTTAGCCTACAACCCCTTATGATACCTTCCAACCCATTAGGAAGCCTAAGAGTTCATCTTAGGGGTCGTTAGGTGTCTTAAGGGCTCCTAGGACCCATTAATGGGTCCTACAACCCCTTATGACACCTTATGACCCATTAGGAAGTCTAAGAGAACATCTTAGGGGTTGTAAGGTGTCTTAAGGGGTCCTAAGACCCATTAATGGGTCCTACGACTCCTTATGACACCTTATGACCCATTAGGATGCCTAAGAGTTCATCTTAGGGGTTGTAAGGTGTCTTAAGGGGTCCTATGACCCATTAATGGGTCCTACGACCCCTTATGACACCTTACACCCATTAGTAATCCTAAGACCACATCTTAGGGGTCGTAAGGTGTTTTAAGGGGTCCTATGACCCATTAATGGGTCCTACCAACCCTAATGACACCTTATGACCCATTAGGAAGCCTAAGAGTACATCTTAGGGGATGTAACATGTCTTAAGGGGTCGTAGAACCCATTAATGACTCCTACAACTCCTTATCAACACTTACAAACCCTTAGGAAGCCTAAGAGTACATCTTAGGGTTTGTAAACCCATTAATAAGTCATGTACGACCCCTTATGACACCTTACGACCCATTAGGAAGCCTAAGAGTACATCTTAGGGGTCATAAGGTGTGGTAGATAAAGGGAAAGAAAGAGAGAGTAAGAGAGTGAGAAGAATAGGAGGAGAGGGGAAGAGAATATGAGAGAGAGAGAGAGATGCAACAATGTTTAAATACTTGTTTCCCTTCTAGTATTTTACATTATCTTGTTTCACTTCTAGTATTTGGCATTATCTGTAACAATCTTTGAATACTTGTTTCACCTCTAGTGTTTGACATTATATATTAATCTAGTGGATGTCATCATTGATTTGATTAGTCATGCTAACCAAGGTTTCCTTTTGCAATAAGGTCTAGCAATGAGATTTGCACATGTGACATCCACTAGATTAATATATAATGTCAAACACTAGAGGTGAAATAAGTATTCAAAGATTGTTATAAATAATGCCAAATACTAGAAGTGAAACAAGATAATGTCAAATACTAGAAGGGAAACAAGTATTCAAACACTGTTGCATCTCTCTCTCTAAGAATTCTACAAATAGTCTTCTAGAATGCCTTGGTTGTTTTCCATTTTTTTCCATGACTTCATGTTGCAATCCTTCTTAGCTTTGCAACTCTAAGTTAGAGAAACTAAAAAGAGAAAATTGGACAAACATGTGATGACACCCAGGGTAGTAAGAAAGGTCGCTTCAAAGAGAATATACATTTAATAATCATATCATGCATACGAAAAATATTGTGTCAAGTTAGGCTCGAATGCATTTTCAACCCCTTACATAATTTAGAATCCTTGGGAATTCATAGAAAATAGAAGATTGATTTCCATCTAGTCCATGCCTAGTGCACCTATTACTACCTAACACATTATTACAAGGGCTTCCACCTATTATGAGATGAAAACCTCCAATTGAGTTAATCATTTCATCAAGTCTTTCTACTGTGAGATCCTTCACATCCCCCACCTCAATTAGTTTACCCTTTTGATATATTTTTTCCACCATCTTCTGAGAACAAGCGTATTTTTTTTGCAAATTTGTGTAGATACAACATAATTGAGTAGAATACCCAAATGATGCAAAGCAACTTCTACACCCCCAATTCCAAAGAATAGAGAAAGGACATTTATCCCCTTTGGATAAATAGGATTCAAAACAGAAAGGTGGCATCTTATCATTTCTTCTTGGAAAGCATTTTTAAGGGATCATATACACTATATCCTGGAAGAACAAATACGTGTGTGGAAAAGGTAAAATCTGACAATACTTTTGATATTCAGGAAATGCCTCTTCAATTGTCATTGGCGGGAAAGGTAAAATTTGAAAATGATTATCAATAGGAAGGTTATGCACGTAGCCATGTTTTCTACTAGAAACTGAAAAGTACTTAGAATCCACAAATTATAGTTCAATATTATTGAGATATCGAGATATTTTTTCCCATATGTACCCCTTATTGTATTAAACACATTTTCAAAATAAAAATAGGGGGCGTCCTTG
Source organism: Thuja plicata (assembly GCA_018584345.1). Classification (NCBI taxonomy): domain Eukaryota; kingdom Viridiplantae; phylum Streptophyta; class Pinopsida; order Cupressales; family Cupressaceae; genus Thuja; species Thuja plicata. The sequence continues at coordinate 141,131 of MU226225.1, forward strand.
CACAAACTTTTTAAGCTTCACCCATCGATTGAAAGGGTGACTTGGAACTCCAAAGCCAACCAATCCTTTAACATGGCATGGTAAACAAAAATTCATATCATCTTCTACAGACAAACCTTTGAAAGACGTACTTCCTTCAAAGTTTATCTACTGAAATAGTTTCTTGTGATGGGTTTCATTGGGATTTTTTAGTCTTTGATTCAATCCCTACAAAAGGAAACCTTGGTTATCATGACTAATCTCTCTCTCTCTCTCTCTCTCTCTCTCTCTCTCCCCTTTTGTGATTTTGTGTCTAATATAGGGTGCACACCCTATAGTATGTATGACATATAGGGTGTACGCCTTATAGTAAGTATAGGGTGTACGCCCTATAGTAAGTATAGGGTGTACGTCCTTGTAAAGGCATTGATATTTACCAATCCTAAGGCTTGGATTTTCCTTGGAGTTCCAACCCAAAGGCCTAGAGGATTCAAACAGGCCTAAGACATATTTTCCAGCAAACATAGAAAAAAATAACATTTTATCTTATGTGCTCTTGTTTAGGTTTGCACATGGCTCAACAACAATACAATTAGACGACATGATATTGTAGATCTCTCTGATAGGTATCTAACGATGTAATTTTTTTTGAATTCTCATTATGTTCAGATTTTCATTTTTAATTTTTTTTCTAAGTATGTCCTATTTTTATCAAAAACCAATGTGTATTCATTTGGGCTTAGATTTTGGCTCATGTAATGAATTTTGAAAAAAATTACATTTTTAGAAACTAAACTCCATTCTACAAACTTAAAAAAAAAAAAAGTTCTGATTTTCAATTAGTTTTCAATGATTTCTAGGGGGAGCACACATAAATTTCACGTTTTCAAGATGTGTCCACTTCGGAAAATGGTAAAAAATAACACTTTCATCAAAAAATTAGTAGAAAAATCTGGGATAAACTAGGTGGTGTTAGCTAATTTCTCACTAGAACGATTAATTTTTTTTTTTTTTAAAGTTAACATTTTAGGGTGAGCACACCAGACGCTATGTTATGTTTTTTCACAAAAAGAAGGACCACTTTTTGTGCTCCCCCTTTTTGAGGGCCTTAATCTCCACCATTTCTAAAATAAATTAGTAGTTTAGAAACTATATTCAGAGTAGAAAAACTCTTTTTTTTGTCACATTTTAAAATTTTGAGTGTAACTATCCTCAATTTCTCATTGAATTTCTAAGTTTGCTGATTTTAGAAAAAAAGTGGCATCTTATACCCCCTTTTTGGTCCCCCATCTTTGTACACTTACCCTGCGACCAATACCAAAACTCAAGTGACCTTAACTGCTGGTCATATACATTCCAAAATGTCTTCCTCTAAGCTCATATGCCATCAATCATAATATACTATCTTCTCTATCCAAAACTATACTTCTCTATTATGTCTTATCGATTACTGTACTTAGTTATTTTTCTATTTACATCTCTAAAAATGTAAACAAATCCAAGCAGTCATCATACCAGATCTATTGCCATAAATGAAAACCCTCAAGTGTCCCATAACACTCCAAAATGCATCACTTACCAACAATATCTCCCTTTGGCGTTGATGACAACACTTAGTAAAAAATGACTAAGTGTCAATTCTCAACAAAAAAATTATCTCCTTATATTCTATACATCTACATACATTTTTCATCTCTTCTCTTCTCCCCCTTTGACAAAAATGGTAAAGGTGTGCAAAAATATAGTATACTTCTTCTTAATAGAAAATTTAGACCATCTTTACTACATCTCGGAAAGATTTTTCCTAGATCTTCACTTCCTCTATCCAGGTCTTCACCAAAATCTGACTCACATGATTTAGTCTATTCAATGCAAATGAAGAAGTCTCTACTTCCTATAGATAAGTAGGCATATGTGTTGTAAGGACTTGTCCCATCTTGTCCATGTCATGGATATGAACCTCAATAATTTATAGCTAGCGAGTGATTAGACTCTTTAGTAAACCAAATCTTGTCATAAATCTCCCTCTTTCTATATCAAGGACACTCATTTTGTCCAAAATCTTAGATACCTCTCTGTCTATCTCCAATATAGAATGTGAGGAAGTCTCACAGCTATCCATCAATTTATCCATAGTGGATCTGTCATTTTCTAAAATGTGTTCAATGTTTTTTATATGTCTGATAGGGTTGATACAGTAACTATATAACTTCCTTCCTTGTGTGACACAACAATTAGCCTCATATGTACTCTTATTCGACATTCCCAAGTTTCAAGAAATAGACTTGCATACTTCATCTAATTTATTCTCAAGATATCTCTTCTTAGCCTTATCTTCAGTGATCTTCACTAATGACTCATAGTGATTGTCAGAGTCATCTAGTGTCATTTTCAAGTTCTCTATATCATCTTTTCCTTGAAAAAAAAAGGTGCTAGAAGTAGTTTGTTCAGAGTGTCAACTACTCTTGTCATTACCTTAGCATTCTTCTCTCCTTTATGCTTAGATCTTTCTTTAGCTTTAGCAAATCCGATGTCGGATAACTTCATCAGCTCATCCAAAAACTTCATCAACTCATCCATATCCATTTTTTCAACATTAGTGCTCAAATACTTATCTACAATTGCCAACAAAAAAAGGTGAAGAATCAAATGTCACTTTTTCCTTCTTCACTTCAACCTTGTTCACTGTATATTTCATTATTTCATCAATGTTTTCCTTTTGGATTTATTTCTCTGTCATATCCTTGTCAGTGCTTTCCTCAAAGGTTTTATCTTGAAAAAAGGGGTCATTCACATCCTATGAAGTGTCCAATGACACAGGAACACCAGAAACATAGAAATATGGTTGCTTCACAGTACTTACATACTGAATAGCATCTTTGCTCAATGATTTATCAAGATCTATTTCAGCTTTTTTTGATGATTCTCCTATCAGAATTGGTTTGGGCTTAGGAGCCTTAGGTGGTGAGATGTTCTTAGTTTCAGTTCCCATCAAAATTTTCTCTACCGCTCTCTGTGTCTCCTCAATTACTTCATCATATTTTCTTCCCATTATCTTTACTAATCTTATCTTTGTTCTCAGTAAAGATTTTAGTTCATGCAATATCCTTTCCATGCTTTCATAGATACAACATGCAACATGCCTTCAATTGTTGGTCCTCTAATTTATTCATCTTCCTTCTATGCTAATTGTTTCCTTATCTCCAGTTTCTCATCTAACTTCTCAGGTAAGTGTACTGCCTCCAATCTCTAACAAATTATTCTTGAAAACAAGTAAATGATTAATCACTATATCCTCAATCAGAATTTTATCAGATGCCGGATACCTATCATAGTATTTAGCCAATGAAAAAATCTTCCTTTTCCCACTAACCCTTTTCTCTATTATTTTCATATCTGGCTTCCATAGTTGTCTTACATTGGTGGTCTCTTTTTAAACTTTCTTCTCTTCTCATTTTGTCCTCTGTTTCTCAGGAGGTGAGTCCAGTTTAGTGGACATTGTGTTTCTTTGAGGTACTAGCTTTGTTTCCTCTCCCTGAGATGTCTTCTATGGTGGTGAGGGTGTAGTTATATCTATCACAATAGAAAGTGGACTAACTACATGCACAACTTCTAGAGGTGGAAAGGCTAAAGTTGTAGTGCTTTCGAATCCAGAAGATCTCTCTACCATCTTCTTCCCCACTTCTTTCATTTCCTCTTTGGTTATTTTGGCCTTAGTTTCCAAGTCATCTACTACATTTTATATTTTTCTCTTCCTTGATGATCTAGTCTTCTCTTCACTAATCTTTGTTGATTTCTCCTCATAGGTTCCCCATCTCTCCTCTGATGAATCAACTTTTGAAGCTAAAACGTGTTCTACTTGCGTGATTAAAAATTTAGAACTTACCTCATAGCCTAGTACATAGAACAATTTCATTCTAGGTATAACTGCCTCAAAGCATACACAATCAATTTCAACCATGAAACATATTGAGTTCTTGTATTTTTCTACCACTACCTCAGGAATTCCTTCCCTTTCCTTCATTTCTCTCTGTATGATTTTGATCATAGAAAATAATTCTCCATCTACCAATGTGTTGTTATGTTTCCTAAAAATTTGAGATATCTGAATGCTAGTAGGTATACTATCTTTCCATGCTCTAGGGAGCATGCTCAAAAATTTGTGAACAATGTGAATGTACATATGTATCAACAAAGATTCAAATCTAAATCCTTTAGACTTATCCTTCTTAATCTTCCTTAAATTCTCTAAAAATTAATGTGTTAGGACTTTGAAAAGGTTATACTTTATGTTTTCTTTTACCATCTTATAGGCCATGAAAATTACTCTCACTGATATTGAATTGGGTCAGCTGCTATAATGAAATTTATAGCTTAAAATTATAGTAATCAATCTTACATCTTGTTGAAATATGTCATTTACCATCATCGCTCTCCTTTCCCACTGTGAATGCATTAGGGTTTCTACCATCTTCTTAGTGTTCTTTTATGCAACAAGTACTATACAAGCATTTTCCAATCTTATTATGTCATGAATTAGGTCATTGTAGATCTTCATAGGCTAATCTCCAAGTCATATGAACTGATCACAAACTCTTCTCAAAGTAATATTTATCAATTCTTTTTCGTCAAAGTCATGAAGTTCACTTATCTTCATTATGCTTAGGTTATTAAGGTGTGCCAACTCATCCTTGATATTTCAATCATCATATATCATTTCTTCCATCTATGTAGAAATCTCATCATCTCCCAGAGATTCATATTTGTAATGTATGTATGCCCTAATATCTTTGACATGTAGAACTCTATAGGGTGTTTAAGAAAATGTGCCTTTAGGGTCATCCTTAGTAGATTTGAAGGGGTGTTTCTTTAATTTTTATCTAGGTCTTTCTACAACATCGAAAATCATCAGAGTATCCATTTTCAAATCTTTGCAATTGATCTAAATACCTTTTACTGTTGAAAACGTGAAACCCTGCTTTCATCAAATTCTTCAACACACTTGGTCGAATTCTATTTCTGGTCTTGAATCCATTCTCCTTAGGATCTTTTCTGCAAATGATGTTCAATTATGTTCTTTCAATTCATCTTATACTTTTATAAGTGAAGAAATGACATAGTTCCCATTGAAATTATTTCTGCACATAAACTAGTCAAATAAAAATCTAGTGATCATAAGATATAGGATTTTAAAACCATGTGCTCTCACAAATGTGATCAAAACCATTTCTACATGCTCTCCTTAAGCTTTCAAGAGCTTACTCTGCAAATTGAGGGGCTAGATAGATTTCTGATGTATTTTTCCAATGCTCCCCCTAAGGCCATGCTTGGCTATCTAGGTTGATGTAGCAATGTTGGCATTAGGTGAAGACTTAGTATCATCTACAAATTCTCCCTGAACATTTTCCTCACTTTACTCCTTTACCTTACATACCTTATTGATGTTGTTATCTTCTGCTTTATTGAAACAACTATTAAATTAACTTCTATACTCTACATGACTCTTACCAGTATCACTGTCATTCTTCTGTGTATCCATAGGAGGTGGTATTCTTTTATTTTCCACTCTACTATACCTGAAAAACTTTTCTATATGCCCTGGATTGTTACATTTTTAGCATATAGGAGGTGATCTATTCTGATTTGCATGTAACATAAAATAACTTGTGATGGGCCCAAGGTTATTACATTTGTAACATGAGGTTTTATCTTCTGGATCTTTCCTAATGTTATCTTATATGTATCTAGATTGATCAGGTTTCCTGCATTCTACTTTCTTTTGCCCATATGCTTGACAATTAAAGAAATAACCATAAATTTTTTTGGAAGGGGAGTTACCTCTGCAATCTCTCTTCATGTGTCCAACCATGTCACATCCAAAAAATCTACCTCTAAAAGGTCTCATATGTTATTTAGGTTCTTCAAGAGTAGGTTTTTCTCCATCAATGTTCACATCATATTTTCTTCTTGATTCTTGGAACATTTAGCTGCATTGAAGCCAACACCAATAATTTATCCTTTAGATTTATGTCTTCCTCATTTTTCATCAATCAAATAATTACTCATAGGAAGTCTATCAATATGTTTCTTTGCCTCAAAAATTTTACCTTTTATGATCTGATTATATTTCTCTAATTCTAGATACTTTCTCTTGTAGTGATCAAGTTCAGTCTTCATTTGTCCCATAAAAATATTAGCACCCTTCAAAGCTTCTTCAATTTTTATTTTATATCCTTTTCTTGTCGAATCTCTTTATCCATCATTTCATGATTATGTTTTAAAGTATCATTATCTTGTTCAATTTATTTTATCTGATCTGAAGTATCATTGTATAAATCCTCTTTTATTTGAACCATAAGATCCCATCTCTGACTTCTAGAAAGTTCAAGCTGATTTTTTGGTTTCTTAATGAATCCCTTAGCTCTTCTCAATTTGGATGTCAAGTCACCATTCTCTTATTTTTCTTTGTCAAGGTATTCAAGTGTTGCTTCAAAATTTTCCTCCAAACTTTCAGAATCCATCTTGATCTCCCTTAAACTATTAAATGTTTCTATCCAAGGGCCAACAACTCAGATACCAATTGTTAGGATTAAGTAATATTGAGAACGGGGGTGAATAATTATTACAATAATTTAAACATGAACTTAATTATTGTCAAGGAGACCCTGGCCAAGGGAAAACCCCGGTGGGGATGGTACCCACAAATATGTACTAAAATATAATGTCCCTGTTAGGAGCTGAGTATTATATTACCACATTTCCTTGTAATGGGAATACAAAACCTTGTTAAACGTACACTGAGCATATAGCTCTTACAATCAGAAATAGTTCTATTAAAATCTCAAAAATGAATATTAAAAGCATCAATTAGGCTTAGATATATCTTATTAATTCCTCTTTTTCTTTTACATCCTCATCATACTATACTTCACTTAACAAAAACCTCTTCATATATATATATACATATATATATACATACATATATATATACATATATATATATATACACATATGTATATATATATGTATATGTATATATATATGTATATATATACATACATACATATATACATACATACATACATATATATATATATATACACACACACACAGATATATATGTGTGTGTGTGTGTGTGTGTGTGTGTGTGTGTGTTACATCATTCAGTTAGCTCTCTTTTACATTATAAAATAGAATCAATACTTATGCAAAGCGTAAATACAAAGACAAAAAGCTTAGACTACAAAAGCATAGGTATTCCTCATTCTCAATCCAACTTAGCACGTTTGGATTCCATCTCATACTCCCTTAATCATTGTGATTGTTTATTTGCCATGTCTCCCTGTTACTTTGTCTTTGCATGATTTAAAAACATTGTAAGTCATTGTGATCACTACCAAAAATCAAGAAACCTTAACCGAAGGTCATAAACATTCCAAAATGTCTTCCTCTAAGCTCGCATTCCATCAAACATCATATACCATCTTTGCTGTCCAAAAATATACTACTATACTTTGTCTTACTCATTACTCTACTTAGTTATTTTCCTATCTGCATCTCCAAAACTATAAACAAATCCAAGCAGTCATGATACCAGATGTGTTTCCATAAATGACAACCCTTAAGAGTCCCATAACACTCCAAAATGCATCACTTTCCAATTGGAGGAAGCTACCAAAAAATGAAATCTATTCAAATTCAGTTTCAAGATCATATGAAAGGTACGTAAGATGTTAGTTCTAGATTCTAGTTCAATAGACAATATAATATCTAATAAAGCTGTGAAGAAGTTGAAATTTGTTAGGATCCCTCAGAGTAGTCCCTATAGAGTAACTTGTCTCAAAAAGGGTCAGCATGTATTATTCAATGAGAAGACATGGGTAGAGTTTTCCATAGGAGGGTATAAGGATGAATTTATTTGTGATGTGTTACCAATGCATTCCTTACACCTACTATTGGGTAGGCTATGGCAATATGACAGGAAGCTAATCCATGATTGGGAAAAGAATTCACATTCATTTCAAAAAGATGGTGTTATTGTTAGGATTTAGTCCATAGTATATGGGGAAGAGGCTAAGTCTATTGGTCCTAATGTGTATTTAGTAGGATAAAAAGTGTTCTTCAATACCTTTAAGAAAAGAGATGGAATTGGATTTTCTTTAGTGTTGAAACCTACAGAATAGAAGATAGAAAAGAAAGTAGAAGTCACTACAGAGGTTCAAGTCGCACTAGACAAGTTTAAGGATATAGTGAGTGATGAAACACCTTCCACATTACCACCACCAAGGGCTATATGTCATGAAATAGATTTCATACCAAGGGATTCCTTTCCAAATTAAAAAATATATAAAATTATACCTTAGAAGAATGAAGAAGTGACCAAAAAAATCCAAGAACTCCTAGATAATGGAATAATTAGGAAGAGAATTAGTCCTTGTACAGTCCCCATAGTATTGGCACCCAAGATAGGAAAAATGTTGATGACTAAAGATGATTGTAGGTTAATCATGTATTAGATGGTCTCAAGATATTTCCTATGGTTTTTGAATAGAGTCAATCAGACTCCATATGTGGAAGTTATGGCTTCTATAGAAAAGCCTATTTTAATTTCTTCATAATCCGGTGGGGCTATAGAGAATAAAATGCATAATTTTTACTTCTTCAAAACCTGATTGGGTTATTTAAAATTGAGAAACCCAATCAGGTTCTAGCTTGGGAAGAGGCTTCGAAAATGACCCAAAGGCTTGGAGGCTCATTTCCCCCTCATTTTTGTTCTTTTAGATGTTTTTTCATCTTGTAAGATGAATTCTTGACTTTATCTTCATCAGGTTTCCAATTCGTCAAGAGGGTAGCTCTATAATTTTCACCATAATCTCATACATCTTCTTATCTTTCTAACCATATATTTTTTCCAATTTTTGGACAACATTGGCATAGTAAACTTTAATTTTCTTTAATAGTGTCTTGACAGTCCTCACAGACATATGTCTACCATTTTTTTAATAACTTTTGATATACTTAACCAAATTAAAATTAAATTCATATTATTGTTCTAGACTTGATTCTATACACTTTTAAAAAAAAAATTCATTTTTTATTATTTTCATGCATGTTATGCCCAGCGCATGAACATGTACCAAATTTTTAGGATTTGGTCACTTCAAAAAATTGCAAAAAACAAAATTCTCATCAGAAAATTACAAAGAAATACAAAAATTCAAGATCTCACTCTAACCTATCATCCTACAAAAGGGATTTTAAAAATATTGAATATAACTATATCTTTTGTACATCACACAGAAACAACTATGTTATGTTTTTCTAAAAAAATCAGGATCAAGTTTTCATCCTCGCGGGGTTTGACCCTCTTAATCTTATCAGTTTTAAAAAAAAAAAGTATTTTAGAAACTAGATTTAGAGTACTACAATTTTTACACATATTTTTATTTTGAGTGCTTGAACCTCAAACGTCTGTTCCAAGCTCAGGGTTACCCAATTTCACAAAAAGTGTGTCCACATATACCCCCCTTTTTGTTTCACAACTTGGTGCACATACCCTAATCAGGGATTAGTATTTTTCATAGTGATGCATATCTAGTTGGGTTTGGCTATATTCTCCAACATAAATATAAAATTTGATACATCCTATGTTTTATGTGTTTTTTGTGTTCTACCAATCTCATGCTCCACTTCATGGTCGATGTTCAATGGGTAATTATCCGAATGCCTAGTATCTCCTACTTGTGTTGAGCTTGTGTGAGAATCTGCTTGATTAATGCCACACAAAATATTTGAAGACATTAAAGGGTATCCCCCCCTTATTTTTTCAAAACCTAAAGTGTAGAAGGATGGCTACACATCCTTGTTAGTTGGTCCTTTTCATTCCATTGTTAAATAGTTGAAGTTGGCTACTCTTAAAGATCTATTGCAAAATGAGAATTAAAAAGAACCAATAGATTCCATGTTTTGGCATTCAAAATTAATGTACCTTGTGATTTCCATGTGTCATCAGTTGAAAGGAAGTTTTCCAAATTTGTATTGTTGGCTATGTGTGAAATAAGTTGAACAGGCCTACCTTGGGAGTCTTATTGTTGTGCCCTGCTAAGTGTCATGGGAAAATGACTTGGGGATACATTCTTTTCTTACCAAATAGCTTATGTTTCAAGTTTGGTCCCCCGAAAGTCAGTTTAGTTATGTTTTACATATGCATGGTTGAAGGTTTTTTATATAAATTTAAATTCTTCACTTGTCCCATCTAAAAGATGTTGAAAGACAAAGATGATGGATGTGGCTACTTTGATGTCGACTACCCAACAGATTCAGAGGGTCAAGAAAGAGCTAAACTAGGCAAAAATTTTGAGAACCTTGACCATTGTTAAGGCTGAGTAGGCCAATGTGGAAACAAAAAGATTAAAACCTAAGATTACATAATGTCATGGATGTGGCTAAGAATTAAGAAAAGTGTGCACAAGGGATATATCCCACATGCACAGTGCATGGAGCAGCTTAGTAATTTTTATATGACAAAACACTACAATTAAATTGCTCATAAGTCATGAAGCCTTTTGGAAAATGGCTCATGCACGAATGGGGACATGTGGATATCAGAAATGAGTACACGATTGGTATGTGGTGACTTGGCATGAATTCACAAGGTTATGATGCATTTAGCAACAAAATTTGTGACCTTGCGATGGGAGATAGTTAATGCCATGTTGTGAAGTCACAGATTTTCTACGCAGTTTGTCGATAATATCGTCAAGTTGCATTTAGATTAGGCGCGAGGTCTCAAATAAAGTTTCTTATTAGCATAAAATGTTGCGAACCCACGCACGGTAACCAAAATTTTTTAGGAAAAACTTCATGAGGTTTCCAAGTGGTTAGAAAAAAATTTTGCAAACCTATGCACGGTTACAATAAGTGCTAGTTAGGATGGTGGTTAAGGTTTGATATTGTGCACTTGCAGGCTTATCAAATTCTTCCACATGTGAGGATTTTCCATATGGTGGTCAAGAAAGTATTGACCAAGGTTAGAAGTGATCTGAGGTTCTTTTTTAATGTTGTTGTACATGTTCTATTCAGAGAAAGTTTGCAGAAATGGATAAGTTTCTGAATGTTTTAATGCCCTTGCAAGAGCTTCTCTAAGGACCTTACACTCAATTCTCCTGTATTGCACCCACATAATGAGCTATATTGGCACAACTCTGGTGTTTTTCCCTCCCAATGGTGACATTTTGTTTACTCCTTGATTTAGTTGGAAGCATAAGAGGTCATTTACGCTAGAAACATACATTTTTTTTTTAATCTTTTCCTTGATTTATTTTTATCACATAGTAATGACCTAGTGATAAGTGTGTTTCTCAGCCTGAAGCTTTTTTATATAAAAGGAATATCAAAGCCATGGGAAAATCTCTGGTTTGATGTTTGAAACATAGTTCCATTCTTTATGGTCCCATTAGAAATTTTTATGAGTATGAGGAGCATTGTAAAATCATTTCATAAATCAATTTTGACGTATTTATGTTGAATATTTTGAAGGTTTTGACTTTGTAGGTTGTATTGATGTTATATGTCAGAGATAGAAAATGGTTTTTGTTTAAATATAATTATGATTCAGATCTCTCCAATACGCAAATTAGTCAACTTTTAAATGGAATAAAACAAATAATTATGATTTTCTATTCATGCTTTGATCTAATAGGTAAATTAAATTCTAGATAGAAGTGGCAAATTTTCTATGATTATGAAGGGATTTGTTAAGTAGGATAGGTTAGGATTGTTGTTGAAGAATATTGTAAAGTAATATTTTTAGTTCATATGCTATGTATGAAACTCTATTATATGATGTTATATTTTTTATGACTCAAATACCCAATGGGATAAGGCATTGTTCTTAGCTATTGTGGGTTTTAGAAGTTTCATTTTTTTAGACTCGTGTTTTTTCTTGCTGCAACAAAATTGATTAAATAAAAAAAAACTTTTAATTTCTATGTATTTTTTTGTGTTATTTTATCTCATTTCCATAACAATTGAGAATCAATGAGTAATTACCCATTACTTAGTATTTACTTATTATTATTGAGCCTTATATAATAATTTTTTCTTGTGATAATGAAAGTCATGGGTTTAGTGTGTGTATTCCAAGGGCATTAAAGGTCTACCCACCTTGGTTTCACAAAACATAAATTGTAGAGGGAATCAATATCCTTGTTAGTTGGTCCAGTCCTCCTAGGAAGTTTAATAATTAGAGTTGGCTTCTCTATAGAATTTTTTTAAGAGTGTATTGGTGGCTTCTTATAGCATAAAACCATTTTGGGAACCAACATACCATAAATAGAATATAATGATGCATGATAAAAAATATAGGTCCATAAAAATTCCAATAACTACAATCCATGATTGCACACGTTAAGATCAAATGATCACCAGCTGCACGATAAATCCCTTAATCGGTCTAAAGAGGAAATGACCATGATACCCACAACCACTAGATGAAACCAAACTTGAACAACCACAAACCAAAAGAGATGTGATCATTAGAAAATACTCCAAGATAGGTGCTAAACTTTAAGGAATGACTGCACACACTAACTCCAACATAGGATCAAAATACAACTTGATATCTCCAATAGGGAATAAGACAAAAAATAGGATCAAACCAAAAATAGGATATCTTCTCCAAGATAGAATGAAACATGATATGATCATATACAAAGCTTCACCAATTTTTCTTAAAAAAACCCATCTAATTACATAAGATAATGAGACAACTGAAGTGACTATCATCTAAAAGACTAAAAATACTCAATGAGAATAGAACATCAAAGAAACTAAAAGGAAATCTTTTTGATTAATGCAAAAGTTTCAAGATCCCAAGATGCTCCTACATCAAACTATAGTCCATTGAAGTTGATATCTCTCATTGTATTCCTCAATGTTGTATACCTCATTTTCATTTGAGTCGTGAGCTCTAGGAGGTGTACCTAAGTGCATGTGTGTTCCCCATGTAATACTCCTAGGGTGAACCCACAATAGTGGGTTACACTTTTTCGCCTAAACAGACACTGAACTCAACATTTTGGAAAAAAACTTTTAGATTCGGATGCATATTTCCATTAATCCGTTTGAAATCAGAAGATGAAGCAAACTAGATTCTTTTAGGATTTTCTATCTAGATTATAAATTTTTTTTTTTCTTTTTTTTTTGAATTGATTTGAATGGTTTAGTTTTCCTCCCACAAAAACTGCTATGTTGCTGAAAATGTCATTTTCATATAGTTACACTGACTTCATAGAGCATAACGTTTTTTTTCTAAAATAGATATGAATGTTGTTCTTTCAAATTTCATTTTGTCACATCTATACGGGGGGCATGCAATTGGTTTTATGACATTATCATAATTATTGTATATTTTATGAACATTTGAAGTTGAGTAAACTGTAATTTTGACAAACCTTGACTAAATAGCTTATAACTTGTTGTGTATTTATCAAAATTGATTTTTTTTATAGAAAGTAGTCTCGAAGACATAGGGCAGTGTTATTTTTCAATTTTTTTTTCTCTTTTGTACTATTTTTCATTGAATGTGAAACTTGGAGGTTTATATTTCATAAAAAACCTACATTCGATGCACATCAAAAAACATTGGCCTAATTAATTCAAAATTTGTCAAATCTATATTCATTAGAAAGCTTGTTCAGATTACTTGTGCAATGAAAAAGGACATCTCCTTATTATTCCATTTTATCCCTACGCTTGAGCCCCAAATCCATGAAAAATTTAGACTTGTGTTAGCCTATGAAAATGACCTCTAATCAAAGACTTTCGATAGAAGCTACTTTTGATAGAAAGTAGTTTCGATCAAAATTAATTTATATTGAAAGTATTTGACTAGAATTTCCCTTAATAAAGGACTTTCTATAGACAATACTTTTGATATAGATTAATTTCTATCTCAAGTCACTACTTTCTATCAAAATCACTTTCTAACTCCACCTTCTTTGTGAATTTCAAGAGGAATTTCTTCCTATGAAAAAGTGTAACTAGATTTCCATGTCAAAAATATTAGAGTTATATTTTGATAGATGTCTTGTGATCTTGAATTCATGTTTATTATTCATATCTGAAATTAAGGTTAAAGAGTTGGATAAAGTTTTGAGTTTTAGGATACAACTGGTTAACCACCCCCCCACAGTTGTGTGTGCTTCCTTATTTCTAACAATTGGTATCAGAGATAGGTCTACTTTTGGAAGCTTGATCACTTGAGGAGATCTGAGATAAAATCCTTTAAGAAGGAGAGTCCCAGATTTGAAGATATTAATTATTTCATATAGAAGGGTTTGATGATTATACACTTGAGATGGACTAGAAAATATTACTAGGAAGTCACTAAGAAATATTAAAATCTTCCTATTGATATTTATACTTTCACTCCTGATGATAAGAAGCAATTTGAGTACAATATGAGAGAAAAAGAATATTTTATGGTCACTTTCTCTAATGCAAAATATTTAAATGTCATTGAGTTAAAGAGTGCACATCAGATATGGACAAAATTAGAGATTTTACATGAAGGAGATGCATGTGTGGAGTAAGCCAAGATGCAAAGTTTGAAAGGGAAATATGAAGCATTGAAGATGAGAGAGGATGAAAACATTAATTACTATATGTAGAAGATTACCAATCTTGTTCGTAGAATCAGATGCACTAGTGGAACATTAGAGGAAGATGAAATTGTTTCTAAGATTATAATATCCTTTTCTCCTGATAATAATCACAATGTTACCGCTATTCAAGAGATCACAAATGTGGCACCTATATCAAGAGACACATTGGTTGGAAAGTTATCTACATTTGAAATGAGATACTTTGGTGATATCCTTCCTAATGTTGAATTTGTATTCAAACCAATGTTTTGTAAGGATAAGAAAATATATGACCCTAGAGAAAGTTTATCTAAGTATGGATCCATAAATGCTAAGGAATGTGAAGAGATTGAGGATGAAGAAAGAAAGTTTGAAGAAATTTAATCACTAATTGAAAAGAGACTAACTAAGGGAGGAAGTATGTAAAAAGAAAAGTTACCTTTGAAATATTTTCCATGTAATAAGATTGGTCATTTCACTTAAAGATGTCTGGATAAATAATCTAAGTAAAAGCCTAATAAACTCAAACCTGAATATCAGAAGAAGTGTTATTATGTTGTTGGTGAAGGTATAACTAATGATGAATCTAAAAAGAGGTAAGATGAGATTGTCTTAATTTCTATCAGACATGAGAATCCTAGTTTAATAGATGAGGAAAGATATTTGGTTTCATATGTGACTGAGAAAAATTAATGGGCTATTGATAGTGGTTGTTGACATCAAATGACCGAAGGTAAAAAAAAATTTGTGAATTTTTAGATCTATGATGGTGGTGTTGTCAAATTCAATAACAATACTCATATGATTAGAGGTAGAGGTTCCATTACACTTGATGGTAAAAATTACACTGATTATGTCTTACACGTTGAAGGTTTGAAGCCTAATATTTTGAGTGTTGGATAGCTAGTTGATAAAGTTTACCATTTACAATTCAAGAATGGAATGTACAAAATAATTGGAAGAACTAGGATTGAGATTACATCAGTTGTAAAGACCAAAGGTAATATATTCCATTTGAATAATGAAAATAATAGATGCTTGATTACTAAGATTGATGATAGTTGGTCATGGCAGAAAATATTTTTTCATGTAAACTTTGATATCATTGCGAAGATAAGAACTATTGATGTAATAAGAGAATTACCTAAATTTTTTAAGCCTCCTAATACAAAGTTTAATGAATTTCATTTGGGTAAGCTAAATAAATCTACTTTGAAGAGAAAGACCTATTCTTCAAGTGGATTGTTAGATTTGGTGCATATTAATTTTTGTAGCCCTGCTAGGACTAGAATTTATTATGGAGATAGGTATTTAATTTTATTCATTGATGATTATTGGAGAATAATGTGGGTTTCATTTTTTAAGGAGAAATATGAGGTGTTTAAAAAAATTAAGATCTTCAAAGCTATAGTTGACATTGAGACATGTATGAAACTAAAATGTCCAAGAGGTGATAGAGGTGGTGAGTTTAAATCTAGTCAATTCAATGCATTTTGTGAGGAGCATGGGACAAAGAGGCCAATGTCTACTCTACAGACCCTACAATAGAATGGTATTGTAAATATAAGAAACTAAACTATCCTTGACACTACAAGGACAATAACGATTTAAGGAAATGCACTACATATTTATTAGAGAGACGTGGTTAGCATTATAGTCTACAATATTGAACCAAGTCCAAATTAAGCAAGGTACTAGTAAGACCCCTTATGAGGTTTGTTATGTAAATGTCCCTACAGTGAAATACATTAGAATTTTTAGAAGCAAATTTTATATCGAGAGAAATGAAGATTTAGAGAAATTTGATCTAAGATATGATCAAGGAATATTTCTTGGTTATTCTACAAAGATTAAAGCATATAAGTGTTACAATAATAGGTTGAGGATGATAATTGAAATTTATAATGTCAAAGTAGATGAAAGTTATTAGAAACAAGCTATATCTTGCGGTTATGAATCAAATGATGAGGTAGACGATCAAGTAATCCAAGCACATATTGAGAATTAGAATTAGAATGGCTCAGTTGATCAAAATAAAGAAGTTACAAATGAGGAAGAGGTGGAAACACAAGAGTTGGCTACAAATTCAAATCCTAAGAC
Source organism: Thuja plicata (assembly GCA_018584345.1). Taxonomy (NCBI): domain Eukaryota; kingdom Viridiplantae; phylum Streptophyta; class Pinopsida; order Cupressales; family Cupressaceae; genus Thuja; species Thuja plicata. The sequence continues at coordinate 157,855 of MU226225.1, forward strand.
TCTAGGTTATGTAAGGATAAATAATTCATAAAATTAGATTATTGGTGATAGGAATCAAGGTTTATAGCTAGATTTCTGGTGTTGATTTCTGATGCTTAAAAACACACACAATCAACACCAGAAATCTAGCTATAAACTCAATGGATTGTGGAAATCTGATCGATTTAAAGGAATCAAGGTGTTCAGACTAGAGGAAGAATTTATAGAAATGAAATTTGTTTGATTTGTAAGATTGAACCTAAGCATATTGATGAAACCTGTAAAGATGAAAATTAGGTTAAATTTATGGAAGAAGAGTTGGTAAAAATTAATAATAACAAGATATGGATTCTAGTTCCCAGATCTAGGAGCAAGAACGTGTGTTATACTAAATGGGTATTCATAAAAAATTGAATGACGATAGTGAAGTGGTTCAGAAAAAGTGAGAATTATTTTTAAGGGATACTCACAGATGGGAGGTATTAATATTGAGGAGACCTTTTCTCCTATTTCTAGAATTGAATCTATTAGGATATTTATTTCATATGCTTCTTGCAAAGGTTTTAAGGTATATCAGAAAGATGTTAAGTCTAAATTTTTGAATGGTGAGTTGGAAGAGGAAGTTTATGTTGAGCATCCTAATGGATTTCCTTTGACTGATCAGGATGGCATGGTTTTTTGATTGAAGAAATTATTATATGGATTGAAATAATTCCCTAGAGAACTTATGTAATGTTAGATAAGAATTTAATTAAACTTAGTTTCAATAAAGGTATTGTTGATAGTAACTTGTACTTCAAATTTGATCATGATAATATTTTAATTGTTGAAGTCTTTGTGGATGATATCATTTTTTGTGGTAATGAAAATTGGAGTAAATAATTTACTGATCAGATGAAAAAATATTTTAAGATGTCCATGATAGGAAAGATGAAATTCTTTCTTGGTCTGCAAATTATACAATCTGATAAAGTAATTTTCATATCTCAGTTAAAGTATGTGAAAGAATTATTGAAGAAATTTGGTATGGATGATTCAAAACCTATTTGTATTCCTATGGTTACTATTTGCAAATTGATAAAGGGTGATAATTAAATTGATCATATTTCCACAATCTATTTGAATTAAGCTTGAATTTTTTATTTAGATTGTGTATGTTTTTTTGACATCAACGTTTCAGATCACAGTCCATGATCCATCATCAGGATGTACGAGCAAAGAGAAAAAAGGGTGATAACTCACCTAAATAAAATCAAACAAGATATAGATAAATTATTAGTATATTATTGTACTTAACATTGACGAGACTTGACATTATGAATGTATTTTGCTTTACTACAAGATTTCAAGAAGAACCAAACAAATCACATGTTGTTGTTGTTAAAAGAATATTCAGATACTTGAAATGAACAATTGACTATGGCTTATGGTATGATAAGGATGATGATTTTACATTGAGATATTTTACTAATACATATTAGGAAGGTAATGTTGTTAACAAAAAAATTATAAGTTGTGGAGCATTCTTCTTGGGTAAGAGGTGAGTTTCATTAGAAAGTAAAAAGGAAAATGGTATATCACAATCTACTACCGAGGTTGAATATGTTGTTACTATTGTTAACTCTAAAAAAGTGATATGGATGAAGCAAATGGTGAAATATATTAGATTAAGTATTTATGATCCTATTTCTATCTATTGTGACAACTCAACTGCTATTAATATTTTAAATAATCTAGTATTACATTAAAAAACAAAGCATATCTCTATCAAATATCATTTCTTGAGACAAAAGGTAAGAGAAAGGGAAATAAGATTGAAATATGTATCTACCAAATAGTATAGTCCAGATATCTTCACTAAGCCCTTTAAGAAGGATACTTTTGAGTATTTTTGAGGTAAGCTTGGGGTAATCACCCCTTTTGATAAGAGCTAGAGATGCATTGATTTTAATCAATCTAGTGTTCATACAAAGAGTGTTATTATTTTGGATTGATGTTTTGGTGGCTACTACTTGGGGGAACTCATTAGTCTTGTGAGTTATTTTATTCAGTTGTTTTTGGATTCTACATGACTCAGTGCATATAGGTAACTTTTTCATTGATGTCAAAGTGGGATATGGTGTATTCAATGACGTAGGTAATTCAAAGAGATCAGTCCAAACCTTGTAGCATGAGTCACACAATAGAAAAAAACCATAAAATACTTAAGGTAAATATAATATCATCCTTCTTATTAACAGCTAACCAAGTAAAATAGATTTTCAACATATAGTCATACATGCCTGGAATAAAGGCATGTGTTTAAAGAGCTCATAGGTTATCCTTTTATACTACCTATTTGTATCAAAGATTCTAGCACTAGAGGTGTTATCTATGATTCCTGGAGGAACCAATTACAATATTTTATAAAGCATATGCAAGCATTAGGTTAGCCTAAGAAATATTATCTTTCCCAAGGAAAAGAAAACATATTACACATATGTGTGAAGACCCAAATCATAAGGATCTCCCTCTAATTGATGAAACAATAATTGTGATCCTTCAAGTAGGTTGTCCATAAACATAATAAGATTGATAAATGTGTCATTACACTTCACCAAATGCAAAATTCTTTTGTGAGATCAAAAAATACTTATTGGACGGAAAACATGAAGAAGAGATAACAACCACAAATAATCTATAAGATCTCAAACACAAAGTAACCAAATGCAATGCGAAGGTTCTAAAACAATCTAGGAACATCCCATAAGGTTTATGACTATAAACAATCTAAACTAAACAAATGGGGAAAGAAACTCAGAGACTGAACTGACAAAAAACAAATATTTTTGGTTCATGCAAGAATTCCAAGAACCCAAGATGCTCCTACATCAGACACTTGGGGTTATCTTAAAAGTGAGTCTCTCACTTTCTTGGGACTAAAGGAAAACCAATCTGTTCTTTACCTCAATCTAATAAATCCATTAAGAATCATCAACTAGTCTACCTCTCAACTTTACAAGATATTCTCTATACTATTTTCCTCATGTACTTCTATTTATTATTCTATCCAAAATCTTATCTATTCCCCCAATCACTTCTTAGGATACTTTTGTTCAACATTTGATTGATTAGTTTCATGTAAATCAGGTTGATGATAATCATACAAATCTAAAACATTACATATAGGTGAAATCTTCATGTCCTCTGGTAACTCCACTTCATATGCATTCCCCAAATCAGATTTCCCTAAGATCTTACATGGTACAAACATACTCATCTTCAACTTGTTATAGATTCTCACTATAAATCTATGCTTCTTCATATATATCATTACTTCATCCCCTTCTTGGAACTCCTTATGTCTCCTCTTCATATCAACTTTCTCCTTATATGTCTAATTCATTTTCTCCAAAATTTATTTAACCTCTTAATGTAATGACTTCATAACCTCTGCAAATTCTTCTCCTTCTACATTCCTCTTCATTTCATGAATGATATCCCTCAACTTTGATACTCCTTTAGGATTAAACCCACTAACTATTCTGAATGATGGATTCCCTATACTCTTATTCACTAAATTATTCCATGCATACTCTACTTGTGATAAGATCAAATCCCAATTAGTAGTCTTGTATCCAACCAAACATCTTAGTAAGTTACCCAAAATGTTGTTCACTACCTCTGTTTGTCCATCGATGTGTGGGTAAAATGTAAAACTAAACTTCAAATTGGTCTTCATATTCTTCCAAAGTGTCTTCCAGAAATAACCAATAAACTTACTATCTCTGTCTAAAACTATTCTTTTTATAAATCCATGCAATCTCACAACTTCTCCGCAAAAACAATATACTAGATGTACTACATCTTTTATCTTCTTACAAGGTATGAAATGTGACATCTTTGAAAATATGTCTACCGCCACAAATATAGAATCATTACATGTTTGTCTCTTCAGAAAAACAAGTACAAAATCCATTATAATGTCCTCCTAAGGTCCAATTAGCACTTTCAAAGGTGTATACAATATAGTATTTTGACTTCTTCCTTTTTCTACATGAAAAATTTTACAATTCAGAAAAAACTTCCTTACATCCTTATGAGTTTGAGGCCAAAAATAATTTTCACTTCTAAAGCCACTATCTTATGAATACCAAAGTGTCCAGGTAATCCTCCACATTTCTTTTCCTTAATCAAATTATCCCTCATATAACTTCTAGGTATACATAACTGAATTCCTTGAATAACATACCATGCTAAATGAAATAGTCCAACCATTTTTTTGGTTCTTCCCAAATAGGGTCTTTGCAAGCTTTCTAAGGTTCTAATAAATTAGGGTCATCTGCATACAAGGCCTTCAATGCATCAAATCCAAATACTCCAACTCTCATCTCTATAAACAAAGTCTGTCTTCTACTCAGTGCATCAAGAAACTTATTTTTTGTACCACTCCTATGCTTCAACACAAATATATAAATTTGTAAAACATAAACACATCAGATATGCCTTTGATTCTACTTACTTTGGTTGTTAAAGTATTTCAATGCTTGATGATTAGTGTATAACACAAATTACTTAGGAAACAAGTAGTTTTTCCACTTCAAACCTTGAAACATAACATAAAATTCCTAGTCATAAATTGAATATATTCTCTTGAAATCATTCAAATTTTCACTAAAATAAGTAATTGGTCCACCTTCTTAAATCAACATTGCTCCAATGAAATTTTTTACTTTCATCATAGTCCACTGAAAATCTTTGTTGAATTTATGTAAGGATAACATAAGTTGTTTAGTTACCTTCTACTTCAGTAACTCAAAACTCCTTAGTGTTCCATGCATCCACTTGAATAATTTTATATCCATTGTCACTATCTCAGTCATAGGATAACAAACAAAACTAAAATTTTGAATGAAATTTTAGTAAAAACTAGCCAATTGATGAAATGATGTCACTTATTAAATACTCATAGGTACAGGCCAGTCAATAATTTTGTTAACCTTGTTAGGATCTATCTTTAATCCCTTTGTAGATAACACAAATCCTAAATATACTATTTCTTATCTCATTCACAAGCACTTATTGATGTTTATCAATAGCTTCTCTTACCTTAATCTTTGCAACACTTGTCTTAGATGTAACAAATGATCTTCCTTGATCTTATTGTAAATCACAATTTCATCAAGATAATCACAAACTTAACCAAGAATTTCTAAATACCTCATTCATCAATCTCATGAAAATACTTGGTGCATTAGTCAATCCAAAAGGCATTACCAACCATTCATACAATCCTTCATTTGTCTTGAATTCAGTTTTCCACTCATCTCCTTCTCTGATTATGATCTGATGATATCCACTTAAAAAATTTATTATATTATCCATCTTAGGAAAAGAGAATCGATATCTGATATTGTTAAGGGCTCTAGAATCATTACAAATTCTCCATTCTCCATTCTTCTCTGGTTCTAATATTGCAGGTACTACACAAGGACTCAAGATTTCTTTCATGAAGCCTTTCTTCAACAAATCTTATACTTTTCTATTCAACTCTTCATTCTTTTCTGGTTTCATCTGATGTACTTCTTTATTTGGTAAACTTTCTCTAGGAATTATATCTATACAATGACTAATACTTCTCATAGGTGGAAATCCATTAGGCTCATTATCTGAGATTATATCCTCATACTCAATCAATAATTATCTTATCTCCTTGGGTTGTCTCTCTATATATTCTAAGAGTGTGTTAAAATGTGTTATTATAATCTACAACCAAACACTTCAATAAACCATTACATCAAATGGATTAGTATCAAAATGAAGATCAAAAATAGCATAAAACCCTTGAAACTGGCTTATTTCTTCCTAGTTGAAGCAAGTGTAATTATCATGAGTTTCGCATCAAATTGGATATAGAAAATCAGTTACTTGACTACTCCAAAATGGAAGATTCAATGTAAGATGGAGCAAGATGCATAAACTTGCATACTTTTCCCTTCAAATGTTGAAAATGGAAATGCATGAACTAGAAAACTAAATGCATAACTAATATAAGAAATAGAACTAAGAAGCAAGAGTTAAGGTGTCAAATGAGAAGAACAATGCATCTACATTAAGCTATGAAAGGAAACTATAATGCCATTATACTAAGAAATGAAGCTAAAAGTGTAAGAAGGCAAGTAAACTACTATGAAAGTAAGAACTATGCATGCACAAATGAGCTCTAGAATGAAAATACCATTATAACTCTACTCCAAATCTTCCTGCTATTGTGAGTAAGAGACCTATCCCTTTTATAAGATATTCAAAGAAATCAGTGATTGAGAATAAGAGGAAAAAGGGAATGATCAATGATGGAGATGCAAATTCCCTTAATCCATGTCAAATAAGTGTAATACATTTGATTGGTCAATCCTTTTGGAGAACAAGATAAATTGGTATTTTCCCTTTTATTTGTTTTATTTTAGTTTTTGAGTGCACACCCATGTGTGAATGGGTTCACTTTTTTATGTAAGGTGATTACATTTTCCCATCTTGACTAATGTGTGATTTATCTGGGAACACATTGGGTCAAAGAACATATCTAGATTGGATCAAGAAATATCTTGATGTGAAGAAATGACGCTATCTCACTTATCACAACCAATTCTAAACCTGATCAAATGAGGATCGATTGAAGGTTTGAAGATATCAGCTACAGAATTGATTGAGTGAAGACTCATAAAGAGGTCGGCTCTAGATTTGATTGAGTGAATAATGACAATGAGATATGAAGATATCAGCTCTAGGCTTGGTTGAGAGAATACTGATAAAAGAGTTTGAGTATCTAGCTTGATATGAAGCGATGAAACTGAATCTCCATTCTCCAAGTAAATTTCCTTATTTTGGATTAGGTTTGAATAATAAATCAACCTGATGTGGTGTGATGAGACTGATTTCCATTCGATTGATTGATTGAAATAATTGACTTGAAATGGGTCTTGATGAAGCCAATTATTCGATTGAGAGGAGTTATCATATTGATATGGTGTGATGAACCTAATATGCCCCTAAAAATTAAGATTTTGATGTGCAATGATAAGAATCACTTGATTGATGTTTTATATAACTCAGGGCCTAATTCCCCTAGATATTTAACTTGTTGATGTGAATCAAGTTGTTGATATAATGGTACTTCCCCCTCGGGAACAAAATTGAAAGGAGGGTAGGCATAAGCCTAATAGATCAAAAGTATTGAGAATTGTGAGATGTGAGCCTGTTTAAGGTCTGGTTGACCAAGTTTTACCAAGAGTTGACTTAAGTTGAATTTTTTTGGATTGGAAAGGGAAATGCACAAGGAAATTTATGTAGAGGAATCTCAAATCAGAATCCTATGAGAAAAGAGTCAGTGATCAACTGCATTTGCAAAAAATAGGTTAAAATGTGTTTTTGAGTACCAAAATGTCGTCAGATTTCAATTTCAATCCCAAAAATAGATTTAGAGGGGTCTGATTAGCTAGGGGTGCAATTTTCATGTCCATCAAGGCACTTTAAAATTATGTCAAAATCTTTATATAAGGCCGAAAGGGATCATTTTAAAATCATTTTCACCATCCACATTTGAGTTTCAAGAAGCTTCTCTGAGTCAAAATGTTGGTCGCAGTACAAACTCATCATTTCGAGTGCATGCAACGGTATGGAAGGCCATAGGATTTACTGCGTCTAGCAAGAAATTGATTAACTTCACCTTTGCATTCAATTTTCTAATTTTTTATACATTTTGCATGTTTTTTGTCATTTTAAGTTCGTATGTCCTGGTTCGTCATACAAGCCAATGAGAGGGCTCATATGAAAAATACATAACTCTCTTTTGTTGTCTAATTTTGATAGTTTTATCGTACAAGCATCACCCATCTGTCTCATGACAACATTCATAGAAGCCCATTTTGTCATTTGGTTGTATTAGATTTGTCATTTCATGGTGTTTTTTTGTTTCACATGTAATCCTGACTCGTATGGATTTTCGTACCAGTGCTCCTTGTGTGTACTTTATCATTTGGGAAACATAGGTGCTATTTGAAGTTTTATTCTAATTGGTTTCATGTATTCTTTCTTTCATATCCTATTTGATAGCTTGTCTGATCATTTTTTGTTGAGTGTAGCTGATTTTGATGCTATTACTGATGCTTGTTTACTATTTGTTGCCTTGCAGACAGATTTACAATATATTCAATTTCACTCCACTTATCCTCCTGCCATGTGCCTGGTGAGGAACATATCTGATGATCAGAGGGGTCACCTAAGAGATTGCAATTTTGGATGGTTATCCTAGATGCCTATTATCCAGGTTAACCATGTACTTTTGACAATGTTGGTGGAGAGATTCCATAGTGAGGTTAACACTTTCCATTTACCAACTGGGGAGATGACTATCTCTCCCAAAGGCATTACAGGATTCTTTATATTTTGTTTGCAGGAGAGTGGATTAAGTATTTCATCATCAGAGTTAGGTATACACACATTGATCCAAGTGTTCCATGATCACACAATCATAGATAAGGTCATATCTCAGGATAATCTGATGAGTTAGTATGGGACTACCTTCCCACTGGAGTGCATGATCGCGTAGGATACATAGGTTTCTTTCTGATGGTAGAAAAGAGTTATTAGGGATTCTATTGTGGATGGGGCAGGGTACTAGAGAGATTGTCTACTCAGCTAGAGTGATTGGGTTGGGGTTAATGCCTTCTTGTGCACATGTATCATGAGATGCATAATATCACTTACAGGTGATTACAAAGGATGGCCGCTGGAGCATCTTTCCATATATAGACTAGTGACAGATGAGTCATGGCAGAGTGGATAGCTTGACATATATAGGTATGCAAGATTCCTAATATAGCCCCACCTAGGGAAGAATGACTATTGGAGGCATCCATTAGATGATCTTAGCTTGGTGGTTTGGAGACCATATGTATGCACATAGGCCTAGACCGGCTGGAGAGATGAGTGGCAAGATTTATTTGTTTCATGTCCCTTACTTGGGAGGACCTCTAATTTTGTTGAGTGATTCGTAGTAGGTAGAGGACTATGACAGTATAGTCGTTCTCAGAGCATCCCACTGGAGTCTATAACATATGCTCATTTTGTCAAGGAGGAGCACTGAGGATGATCTCAGATATTGTCTCTAGTTCTCTGTACATAGGAGCTGATAGGTTTTCATATGCCACTTTGGGATTATCTAGAGGACATCATAGATGTGGAGGTCACACCCTAGTAAAGAGATCACTTCACCCATCACCCCTTCCCTAGATTCAAAGATCCAACTGAGAGAGAACCACAGATTAAGGACATAGATGTTCCTTAGAGGGGCATAGGTGTACAGGGGGGACCAGATAGAGTACCACAGAGAGGTCCGAGCACTTCCAGAGCATGCACTACTATAGGTGCCAATACCAGCAGGGAACCCATAATTGGACAACAATATTGGTGAGGGGAGGGAGGCACCCTTGGTTCTATAGGAGGTGAGATCTTGATAGCACATAATGATGAGGAGATGAGATATGCTTAGATGGATCTTGGTCTTGATGAGGCTGTTAGACAAGTTTGGCAGTGTAGGGTTTCACAGGCACAGGCCGAGAAGGAGGGAGTACCATAGCAGTAGACTCCTTAGGACATTATCCAGACATTGAGGGATGGGTCCAAGCATTATACACCCAACTTACAATAGAAAATTCCTAGATTGTAGAGAAACATCGAGTGATCATAGGCCATGAAGAAAGGGTTCAGGGGCTACAGAGTTAGGTGATATATCAGACTAGTAGGGAAGAATACTATGTAGAAATATACAACACATCAGTTCCTATGGCACAATAGGTGCCACCATATTCATAGTACCTGGCATGATCTGAGGGATTAGGACGTTCACCTAGAGAAGATGCTCCTCCACGTCCACCCTCTAATGGTGATGGGGAAGGAAATGAGACCTAATTGTCCCCTTTCTATCTTATCGCATTCTGATTTTTGGAGATCTATATGATTGTACTTGATTTATTTTCATCGAGGATGCACATTTTTGCTCGAGATTCTAGAGTACACTTTTATATACATCAGGACTTTGATATATATATATATATATATATATATATATATGCGATGACCATTTTGTGCTCCATGTGTTGTATTTTAGTGCTTTATTTTGGTCTTGATGAATCTATGGATTTTCTAATATCTTGGAACATGTGCATATAGATAGTATCTTTCTCTTCATAGATGATATGTTGGTTACTATGATGATTACGCATCTTGTGCTTGTTTATATATATATATATGCGATGACCATTTTGTGCTCCATGTGTTGTATTTCAGTGCTTTATTTTGGTCTTGATGAATCTATGGATTTTCTAATATCTTGGAACATGCGCATATAGATAGTATCTTTCTCTTCATAGATGATATGTTGGTTACTATGATGATTACGCATCTTGTGCTTGTTTTTATTAACCTTTTTTGCATAGATAGGTAACCATAAGGAAATGAAATCCAGTTGATCAGTTCAACAAATGATTCAAGGAAGCAATTGGTTAAAGGAATAACTCAGATTTTTAATTATTTTGTTGAGTGTTTTGTTATAACACTATTTATGAAACCCTAAGAATGCAAATGCAGCCTAAGACCTGAGTAGTCAACTCACTGATTTTTGTAGTTCTTACATTTATCATTGAGTATTTCGGACATCAGAGCTGATTCAACCCTTACAGGTGCCACTACAACTATAAGAGTACAAATATGACCTTAATTGGATGAAATATAAGAGACAACATAAGCATCTAGGTACAAGAACTAGGATGACCTTTAAATATTGTCTCCAATTGATTTTTTAAAGATACACCATTACCAAGCCAATCAGAGCCAAGATAACCATGAGTGTGTCTTTATGTAAACAAGAAAAAATAACAAATAAGGAGATAGTCCCAACCTCAACTTAGTGCACAAGTAGGATGAAGGGATGTGAGGCTTATCCACCTAAATATGTAAGTTCTTACCACATACACCCTACTTGCTTGGCACAAGGATCATTGGGACCACACCAACAAATAGAAATCAAAGAAAAGAGTAAGAAATTCATTAATAATAGACAACATCCAAAAAAATATTATCAAGCATTCAGTCTGGGTAAGTTGTTGATATGGGTGTTGAGAAACACCATTGTATTTTTTTGTGTGTTATTTGTGCAAAGTTTGTAAGTTTTTGTCCGATGCGTGTTGAAAAACACAGATTTCTCCAAAAGATAGTGTTGAGAAACACCGTTTGATTAAGGTTTTTAGAAAAACCAGTGTGTTAGTGGGAAATTGTCTAGGTGGATAGAAGACCATGATAGAAAATGAGAGGTAGGACAACTGACAAAGTATGTAGATTCAGGAACCAGGATGTAGCCCTTCAGACTCAAGAGGACGATTGATTCCAAATGTAAGAGGTCAACTTCACTATTTGTGCAAGGCCAATATAGTCAAGCAACATGTTTATAGATGGAGCATTGATTACAAATATGCATGTTGCCAAGTTTTCACCACTGTGCAAAATTTCTATTTTTTCTACCAAGGCGCCTGTTTCTAGCTTTTCACCAAGACACTTTTCTTGTTTTTTCATTTTTTTTTGTATTTTTGTATTTATTGATTTTATTATTATTATTATTATTTTTATTATTATTATTATTATTATTATTATTATTATTATTATTATTATTATTATTACTATTACTATTATTACTATTATTATTATTATTTTATTATTATTATTATTATTATTATTATTATTATTATTATTATTATTATTATTATTATTATTATTATTATTTTATTTTATTTTTCTCTTTTTAAATTTTTTTTTATTTGATACATCAAGGCGATTGTTTCCAGGTTTTCACCAGGATGACTATTTTTTCAGGACTTTTTCCAAATGTTTTTTACTTTTCTATTTTTTGTTGTTTTTAATATTTTTTCAAGATCATTTATGTATGTACATACTGCTAGCCAGCAAGAATGCCTCAAGTGTAGAATTTCTTCAGGTGTAGAGCATTAATGGGGTCAGTAAATGTTTCCCCTCCTAGAGTTGATATTTGATATGCTCTAGAGCCAAATGTTGCAGTGATCACAAAGGGACCTAGCTAGTTGAGTTCAAACTTTCCCTTTTGTTCACAATGCTGCTAAGTTTTTGGATTCTCTTAAAGTACAAGGTCAACAACCTGAAATTGTCTATGTCATACCTTCTTTTTGTAGCCTCAAGACATTCTCTTCTGATAGACCCTTAAATTGTCAAATGATGCTCTTCTATGTTCATCAAGTAATTCAAGCTCCTAGATTCTCTAAATCTAATAATCTTCATCAGTGGTGATTCTATGCAAGTTACCTTAGAGCGATGGTATCTCTACCTCAATAGCCAATACCTCTTTGGTGCCATATACCAAGGAAAACAATGTTTCCCCTAAAGGTGTATGGATACTAGTTTGATAGGCCCACAAGGCTAGATTGAGTTGAAGATGTCGGTCCTTTCTTGTCTTGTTGACTGTTCTTTGCAGGACCTCAGCCTGTCTCTTTCCTTGAGGATAGTAAATGGAGGAACGATGTTGAGTAATTTTTAATTTTTAACATAACTCATCCACATCCTTATTTTTGATCTGTCCTCTATTATCTGTGATGATATAGGAGGGTATCCCATATTTTAGTGTATCCCTTATCTACAGATGATATAATTCAAGATGAATATGGATACTTGTTTCCCAGTTGCTTTAATGAGAGGAATTGCTTAAACCCACTTTGTGAAGTACTCAGTTGCTGTGATAATAAATTTATGCCCTCCAGAGGAAGAGTGATATATTGGTCCTATTAGGTCATAAGACCATTGTTGAAATGGCCAGTGGGTGATAAAAGGTAGCAGTTCTCACACAAGAGCATGAATGAGGTTACCATAGGTCTAACACTTTTTGCAAGTTTTAGCAAACTAGATAGCATCCTTCTCTAAGAAGGGCCAGTAGTATCCTACTCACAAGATTTTCTTAGCTAATGAAAGGCCATTCAAGTGAGACCCACAGATACCCTCATGGATTTCCTTAAGTGCATGCTCATATTTGTCATGTTCTAGACACCTAAGAATAGTACCGTCAAGACATCTTCTATACAGGTCCTTTGCCATGATCAAGTAACATGATGCGTTCCTTATAAGGTTTCTTTTTTCATGTTTAGATAAGTCAGGGGGATAATTTGGTCCTGTAGGTAGGAATAGATTTGGCTATAGAGGGAAGGTTCAGTGCCCACAATTGAGCAGATAATCTGGGATTTGGGAGAGTCATATGTAAGGAAAGGGAGTTCTTTCACCAGAAATTCAAAGCACAATTGATGCTCCTATTGTTGTAGCATCAAGGCTAAAGTAGCCATAGCATGAACAACTCTATTTGTTTCTCTGAGCACTTGTTGGAAGGTGATGAACATGAAGTATTTCTTGAGATCATCAATCATCATTTTATATGGCACGAGCTTCTCATCTTTTATTTGATATTGATCATTGACCTGATTAATTACAAGCTAGGAGTCACCATAGATATGCAATTCTATAATATTCTATTCAATGGCCATCTTTAATTCATTTTCCAGAGCTTCATTTTTAGTAATATTATTAGTGCAAGAGAACATCATTTTGTATTCTTTAGGAATCTTGTAACCTTGAGGTGTAATAAAAAATACTCTAGCACCAAACCCTTATTGAGTGAAGGACCCATCAAAGAACATCTTCCATGCATGCTCTGTGAGATGCATGATAGCTTCATCAGGAAATTCTATAAGAAGAGGTTGGTCATTGAAGAGATGAACATTTTCCAAGTATTTAGTAATAACTTGTCCTTTGATGGCCTTTTTATCTACATATTCAATATCAAACTCACTAAGAATCATGACCCATTTTTTTGGTCATCCCATGAGAGTTTCTTTGTTCAATAGATACTTTAAAGGGTCAATCTTAGCAATTAGCTTAACAAAATTTTGTGACATATAGTTTCTAATTTTTTGAGACTAAAAAATCACAGCAAGCAAAGCTTTTTCAAAAATAGTGTACAGTTATGCTCATATGACACCATAGTCCCTCTTACATAATATATGACTCTCTCTTATCCTGTTTTATCTTGTTGTGCTAGCAAAGATCCCAATGATGTGTTTGTAGCTGAAATTTAAAAGGAGTTGATGTTTTCTTGGTATTGGTGCCATTAGTATGGGTGGATTAGCTAGATATTCCTTAATTTGTTGGAAATGTTTCTAACATGCTTCATCCCATTTGAATGTAACCCATTTTTGTAGTGTTCTAGTGAAAGTTTCTACCTTATCTACAAGTTGGGAGATAAATTGTCTAATAGATTGAACCCTACGTTACAGATTCCTAACTTGACTAATAATGCAAGGAGGTTGCATTTCTATTATTTCCGCTACCTTTTTAGGGTCAACCTCAATTTCTTTTACTGAAACAATGTACCTGAGAAGTTTACCAAAAGTTACACCAAAAGAACACTTTTTAGGATTCATTCTATGCTTAGATTACTCCATTCGGTCTAGAATCCTTTTTAAATATGCTAGATGAGTAACCCTTCTTGCTGATTTTTCCAAAGACATAGTCTTCCATATTCTTGTGTATCATAGCATGAAATATAGTACTCATATCTCATTGGTATGTTGATCTAGCATTTTAGAGACCGAAAGGCATGACATTCCAACATAGATTTCCCCAAGAACATGTGAAAGTGGTCTTCTCTTGATCCTCAGGAGCTATCCTTATCTGTTTGTAACTTTAAAATCCATCCATTAGAGAGTACATCTCATAACTGGCTGTAAGGTCCATAATCACATCAATATTAGGTAGTGGAAATTCATCCTTAGGGAAAGCCTTGTTTAGATATCTAAAGTTTGTGCAAACTCGGATGGACTTATCATGTTTAGTCATAGGAAAAATGTTATAAATTCAATCAGCATATGCTATGGAACGAATGAATTTAGCTTTCATTATTTTTTCTAATTCTATTTTGACTAATAGTGCCAAATGAGGATGCATCTTTTGAAGCTTTTGCTTGATCAGTTTAACTCCTATAGAAATTAACAAGTGGTGCATAATTAAGTCTGTCTCTAGTTCTTGCATGTCTGAATAAGATCGAGAAAAGTTGATTTTCATTTTCATGAAGAATTGGATGAATTATTTCTTTTCTTTTTCAAATAGAGACTGTGCTAGGTAGATCAGCTGAGGTAATTCCATTGTTCCTAGATTAACTATTTGTGCTGGTTTTATCAATACTGAGGATCTTTCTTGAAAGTGATTAGGAAGCTGATCAATTTTCTCATCCTCTAGTGCCTTTGCAATGTTTTCACCATTGGATACGCCTTTTGTATTTACTATTTTTGGTTCTTCTACTACCACAAAGTGGTTTTCACCATCAATTTTCTTTCCTTTTTATCTTTCCCTTTTAGGCCGAGAAATGTGATGTCTGCCTCTTTCATGTTCACACTCATTGCACTTGTGGAAGAGGTGAAGGGCTCAATGGCGTTCAAGTAACAAGCCAAGGTATAGTCATTGGGTGTGGAAATTAGGTTTAACGGTTCATTTGGGTTCCATTCAATTAGCTCAAGATGGACAAGAGGAAAAAATTCAGTGGGTTCCAAGGATAGCAGCTAGTTATCAAGATCAAGGTTTTTGACCGGTAAGAGAAGATCTATTGCAAAACTCTCTGAAGGACTGCCTAGTCTGTGATTCATCCTAACATTTCTATGGGAACTACTATTGGTATTGTTTGAGTTTAACCTGATTGACCTAGCATTAGCATTCTCACTTGCTTCTCGATCAACCATTCATTATAGAAAAAAAAAATCCTTGGCACAACTTAAATTCCTGAAGATGGGATACATGTATGAGGGTTCATACCGAGATCTGCAAGGCTCAAATTTCTTTGATATTATTATTTTGACTCTTGATCCTAAACTTCCTATGGAAGAGTAGCCGAACTATTATTCCCAAAGTTCCAATTTATATTAGGAGGGAGAGGAGGCATGTCCTCCTCCTCAGATTCTGAGTCAGAATATTCTATGGAAGCTTGAGCGGTATTAGAACTTTCTCCTACTTCAATTTGAGGAGCATGTTTATGAATGACGTCAATTTCAATGTCAATGGTAGAATCATAGAATGAGTCCAACACATACTCATTAGAGTAAGTATCAATAGAGTGAGGTAAGTCTAACACATGAGTAGGAGCCACAATTTTCCCCCAGTTAGGATGTCATTCCACTAAAGCATGTCTTGCATTTCCCCCATATTTATATTGAATGTGACTATGGTCGAGTGGTTCCAAGTATTGAGAGAGCATTGTTGAAGAAGAAATATTGTTGTTGGAGTCATTGACATTTTCATCATGTTTGGCCTCACTATTTTGTGCTAGAGCTGAAGCCTCCTCAAGTGAATGCATTCAATAATTTAAGAAATGGGGAAGATCAATCATGTTAGAGATAGGAAAACATTGCCCCCAGTTTGGATGCCTAACCCTAGGCTCGGTCTCTTTCTCTGGGTCAATCTCTCTCATAGATGAGTCATCTTGTTGGGCAGGGTTTGGTATTTCTGCTAGAGTCATTTGGGCATTTGCTTGTAAGAGAGGAAACAAGGCCTTATTTGTTTCAAAGTGAGCTCTAGAGTTATTTTTGAATGACTTTGGGATGTATGGTTCCCCTTGATATCCATGATCTTGAATATTAAGCAATCTTTTGAAAGACAGTGGGGTGAGTTCTATTTCTTCGCCTATCTCATTGTCAGATATGTCCATGACAGAAATAGTGTGGATGTTTTCAGTAGAAGGATGAAAGTTTTTTTCATGGTAGCCTAGTCCTATTTTTTCCATGGGATTATAAAATGCCATATGTATAGGTTATAGTAATCCTTTATCCTTTCCCAAGGGTTCTTTTCCTTTGTATCTCATTTGCCTGGAAATTTGGTAGCCTTTTACATATCTCTCTGGGAAAATTTCAACATGTTTAATCTCTTGGTCTGGATATTCACCTTTGTAAATCCATGCTAGGATAGTTTTTTCATAATTTTCTCTGGAGTGAGGGACATAATCCTTGACCATGCCACTCCCTTCATGTATCTTCAGTTTCTGACTGATATATGGTTTGAAGGATGATGATGGCATCCCATAGGATCTGGAGGACATGGGTAGGTTATTCATAGACAACTGGTATTCCCCATTCTTTGTTCTTAATTTTAAATTTCTCCCCAAAACTCTTCATGAGTGCTATGTGAGAGTTTTTAGATGGTGATCCCTGGGATGCCTCCTTGTTATGAGGAACCATGCTTTCTACATATTTCAATGCGTTACAAGAGTATGTGCTATTATATGAGATAGAAATATCCACCCTTTTGTGCATGAACTTCACACAATGGTGGTATGTTGAGGGAACGAATTGCATATCATGGATCCAGGGTCTCCCTAGAAATATATTGTATGCCAATGGTAAGTCTAATACTTATAAAATGACATTTCATTCAACTGGTCCCACTCTGATGGGTAGCACCACTAGTCCTTTTTATGGCCTCTCCTCCTCATCATATTATTTTATGGTAATTTTCCTCTTGGATCAATAGTATGTTTGGATAAACCTAATGGTTTCACTAACTTTAGAGTACAAATGTTTAAAATAGTGCCTCCATATATAAAAATGTGTTTGACTCTATGATTATGGATTAGGAACTCCATGTGCAAAGGTTTGTTATGCGGGTGGCTGAGTGCCTTATCATCTTCTTTTGAGAAGGACATATAGTGAAGGGGATTCAAGCTATTTACCATGGTCTAGAACTAACTGACATCGAGGTCTTTGGGAACATTAGTTTCCAAAAGTGCACTCTCGAGGATCTCCTTATGTGATGGTAACAATTTGGGAAACTGTAGGATAGAGATCAGAGTGGGATTCTGTTGTAACTGATCAACCAAATTATAGTTCATAGTTTGGAGTGATATAGAAGCCTGTTTTTATGATGAGGATTTTCTTGTTGGCACAATGGTTTTCTTAGGTTTTGATGCTACCCCCTTAAGAGTGACCTTGGATTGACCATGAGTGACCACATTGGCAGAATTAGTTTCATTTTTTTTAACAAAAATGACATTGATAGACTGGTCAGAATGTTTGAGCATGTGAATCACATTGTTAGTGGGTGTATAGGTATAATTCATTGTAGCTCATGAGGTTTTTGAGGATTCTCCTTTCTTATAGGCTGGAAAAGGTTTTTTGAAATTTTTATGGTCATCGTTCGATCCATGAGTACCAACTATAATGTTCTTATTATTGATCAGATCTTGTTTCACATGTTTAAGCTTCACACAATCATTCATCAAATGGTCTTTGTTTTTATGGAACTCAAAGTAGTGGTTGTCATTCCACCACTTAGGCTTCACTTCTGGTTCCCAGGGTTTTGAGTTAGGGATCATGATGATCTTATGATAAACCAATGTCTTTAACGCATCTTCTAAAGGCTCTCCAAGAGGAGTAAAATTTCACTGAGCTCTTGGCATCCAAGGTGCTTTATCTTTTAGAGAGTCTTGGGTGTTCTTAGGAGAATTAGTAGTAGCCAAGTTAAGCTTATAATCTTGTATACTATTAGTGAGGTTAAATATTGGTTCCTTTGGCTTATATTCAAGTGAGTCAACTACACCATCATTGACCACATTATGATTCTTATTCTAGTATATACTGTTATCCTTTTTATTTCCATTGTTATAAGATTTAGCATCTTTATTCAAGGTGAGCTCTACTTTCTTTAAAATAATATATTCTATCCTCATAGCATTGTTGACCAAGTCACTAAAAGAGGTGTGTTTTTGTATTTGCGCTACATAATTCATCTCAAGAACTAGGTTGTTGATGAAGATGTAAATTGTTTTGGTTCAAGGATTTTCCTAGGATATCTTAAAAATATCTTTCTCCATCTTTGAAGAAATTTAACAAATGGTTCACCAATGTGTTTCTTATCTTTTCATAGATTTAGCTTTGTAACCATATACAAGATATAATATGAATAGTACTGGATGAACCTGTGCACAAGCTCATTGAATGTCTGAATACCAGGTGTGAGCTTTGTGAACCACTCCAAGGCTTGGCCAGTGAGGCTTCATGAGAATAGTCATATTAGATATGTCATCTCATGCATAAACTCCATACTAAGGGCACACAATTTTTATTGCGTGATCTTAAGGATCACCTTCCCCATTGTATTTTTCATATTTATGATTATCAACCTTTGGGGGAAATGGTGGCATGTACAAGATTTTAGCGAATAGGAAGGGACATATAGACTCCAATGAATATTTTCTAGATGGTTTTTCCTTTTCTTTCTTTACTTCCCTTAATTTGTATCTCATGTCTTGTATCTGTTGGTTGAGAATTGTAATTGGGGACTCTTCATATTGTTTTATGAGTCCATCTATGTTAAATTTAGGTGTAAGTTTGACACTTGTTGATGCAAGAAGCATGAAATACTTGTCTTTGTCTAATTGCATAATAGTGCGCATCATCTTCTGAAAGTATTTGTCTTGTTGACACTTCCTAATCTCTTTGGAAGTTGTCTCTTCTATGGAGGAGGAGGAACTGGTGTGTTGATTCTTGTGGTCATGTTGGCACCCCTAATCATAAGTTGACATGGTTGGTGCATTGTGTGCAACAAAAGTTGATGAGTCAAACAAGAGTATTGTCTATCATAGAATTGAAGTGTCCTTTTGAGAGATTTTGAAATCTATTTTGGGCTTGTGACAAGAAGATGGCCCTTGAGAAAATTCATTTATAGTTTTTCCTTTGGAATGGAGATCAAATTTTTGACTTCTCATATGGACCATGAAAGACAATCACAGTTATAATTCCAAAATAACTAGGCCAATGATGTCAATGTAAAAGGTGTCTGAATGATTTCTTGTCTAATACCTTGAAAGAAGAAGATAATAATGTTTGTTGAAAAAGGTTCAAGGTATCACACTATGAGGTTTGAATACCTCTTGGGCGACACTTGTGACCAAGTTGATGTGCAATCAAATGTTGACGAAAAAGCGTAGGACTAGCGAGATCACACAAGAGACTAAGACAAGAGACGTTGGGTGAGCCAAGTTGTGTAGTTAACAACTAGAAATTGTGGTGAAAATACCAGAAAAGGATACCCAAGATAGTTTTCCACTTTTTTTCATTTGTATCAAATGTCAAGTTTGGGCGATGTGTTACGTTTTTAAAAAGAGTTGTTGTTGCAAAGGTCAAGTGTCCAGTGTTTCAAGAACATTAAGCACAAAGAGGAGATAATAAAGAACTTTATACCCTTAAATTCAAATTTTCTTAGCTTCAAAATTGTTTCCCACGCTTGATATTCCTTTGCCCCACACAAAGTGATATTGTATTTTTTGAGGACTATGCACATTGTGGGTTTTGAAAAAAGACTCAATGTTTGAATCACATAAGATTTTACATGCCACATTCATGCTTTATAACATCCTTGGGAATACATATCATGAGTGTTAAATCTCTAGGTGATCCACGTAAATCCACTTGGATTGATTCTTGCACAAATATTATGATACTTTTGGAGGTGAATCAGGTAGCCTCTATCTAAAGGTATCTAGTAAGGACATCCATTCAAGACTATCCCTTGTAGTTATGCAAGTGAGATTAAGGTGTATAGCCATACAAGCACCCAAAATACATAGTATTCAAGTAATATTGAGACCTCTTTGACCTACATAAGTTGAATATATTCCCCTTGTAGTCTTGTAAACAAGATTCAGACCAAAAATGGCCCTACAAGCACCTAGTCAAATCTAGTCGTGCTTAGTAAGATTGAGGCAAAAAGGCCCTACACATGAAGAAGCCTTAGGAATAGAAAATATCCATGTATTCCCTCTCTTTTTATTGAAGGAATCATTTTATTATAATGGGGTGGAGTAGCTAGGTTTGCATGTTCCCCACTTGGGTCGTTCCCGAAAGATTGTTGTCTTGGCAGGTCCTCTAAAGGTAAATGCAAGAAAAGTAAATGGATAGCTTGTTGGAAATAATCAAGACTAGCCAAGTTACTGAGAGGGGAGGGGTGAATCAGTAACTCTTAAAACTTTGAAACATTTCTGCACATGTATATACTTTGACCATTCATTTATTTAATCTACTGCTAGCATGAAAATATAATCATTCATAACACATAAACACAAAGATTTGGTGACCTAGAAACCTTCCAAATAGAAAGTAAAACTGGGGTGGGGATGGTACCCACAAAACTTTGGTACTGCAGTATAAAGTT
>MU226225.1:188523-212273 GCA_018584345.1 Thuja plicata
TTGGCTTCATCATATGTGCCGAATGCAGGGATGTTGGGGATGGCTGGTTCATTTACCAGGGCTTCTATAATGTCCCTTGCTTCATCTATATTGATTTAATAAGGTAATGGCTTTACCCATGCCACTCGGGGTGTGACTGCCTGTATGTACACAAACTTCATACGACAGTGCGCGTAATTTCATCAAAATGTGGAAAAATGTGAATATAATGAGGCAAAATCAATTTTCTACCCCATGATGGGCACCAAATGTGTGTGGTAAACTGTGTGATTATAATCTATAACCAAATAATTCAATAAACCATTACATCATAGGGGTTCGTATGAAAATGAAGATCAAACATAGCATAAAACACTTTAAACTAGCTTATTGCTTCCTAGTTGAAGCGAATGTGATTCTCATGAGTTGTCAATCAGATTGGGCATAGAAATTCAGTAACTCGACTACTCCAAAATATAAGATTCAATGTAAGATAGAGAAAGATGCATATACTCGCATAGTTTTCTCTTGAAAGCTTGAAAATGGAAATGCATGAACTAGAAAACTAAATACATAACAACTATAAGAAATAGAACTAAGATAAAAGATTTAAGCTATGAAGTGAGAAGAAAAATGCATCTACATTAAGCTATGAAAGGAAACTAGAATGCCATTATACTAAGAAATGAAGATAAAAATGCAATAATTCAAGTAAACTACTATGCAATTAAGAACTATGAGTATGCAATTAAGCTCTAGAATGAAAATATAATTATAACTCTACTCCAAATCTTCTTGTTATTGTGAGCAAGGGAGATATCCCTTTAATAAGAGATTCCAAGAAATGAGTGGTGGAGATTAAGAGAAAAAAAGGGAATGATCAATGGTGGAGATGAAACTTCCCTAAATCTATGTGAGATAAGTGTAATGTATTTAATTGTTCAACCCTTATGGAGAATAAGACAAATTTGTACTTTCCCTTTTATTTGTTTTATTTTGATTTTTGAGTGCACACCCATATGTGAATGGGTTCACTTTTTTGATTTAAAAGGGACTTAGGACTTTTGATTTATCTCATTGTTTTATGCACTTTAAGATTTAGGCTTGGACGATTTATTATTTGATTCAACAAGTTAGGATTGGGATTATGTAAGAAAATTTGATTAAGTGCTCCATAATTAGAGTCCCACAATGATGTCTTAGATTTTAGAGTTTATTAAGATAAAATAATTAGGGATAGGGGCTATAGGTTTGCTAGACCAATTATAGGTGATTACAATATCCTCATACTCAATCAATAATTACCTTATCTCCTTAGGTTATCTCTCTACATATTCTAAATCAGACTTCTTAGGAAACAAAGCATTAAAAATAATGTCATTTTCAAGCCATCCAACAATTTTCTTGTTTCAACCAAAGAAACTATAACACTAATGTAATTATCATTATTTTTTATATCCAAGCCACCGTATGGGTAAGGTTTCATGAGCTCTCTCTGTAGTTTTGGTACAAACATGTCTTTGTTGGTATTGCCTAATCTTTTGGAGAGCTTCCTTTGATTGACCTAGTGAGGGTGGACAGACAACACCTTACCTATGCAAGAGTTTTCATAGGGGTGGAAGAGGGGAAAGACATGGTAGAGGTCATAGAGATTCATTCTAAATTGGAAATTTTTTTTACAGAAACTGGATTACAAAAGTGTGCCTTTTGCTTACTTTCAATGCAAGAAAGTAGGACATATGGCCAGAAAGTGTCAAAAACTAGTTAAGGAAAAAGCCAGTAAGGCGCAAAGGTTAGTAGGAAGAGAAAAGGACTAGGTACCTAGAGCCCCAACTTTGGAGAAAATCCAAGCGGGAACCACAGCTAATAGCACCCAAGTTAGGAAGAAAAAGGACTCAACATTTGATATCCCTATTACACAATAGAAACAAGAAGAAACAAAGGAAACCAAAAAAGATCAAATGGTGTAACCCATACAACAGATCACTCTTTCTTTGGGGAGTGTGGATATTTTTCCCTCTGTTGAGGCTGAATCTACCCCGAAAGTCAATATTATACTAGAACCCTTTTAAGCAGATAGAAACATGGAAGAACTGGGTAGTGGAGAAGTGACTCCATGCACGTTGGACCTTTCTTCTTTTTCTTCAAGCTCTGCTACACCTTCTTCAGAGTTTGGGGTATTTTTTCCTATGCAAAACAATATGGTGGGTGAGAATGCCCATGCTCCTATCACTAGTTCAAAATAGGATCAACCAGAGAAAGTTTTTTCAAAATGGAAGGACTCTTTGCCAAATACAAGGAAGGGACGGTGGGTGAATGGACCAGTTTTAGAAAGAAAAATAATAGTAGGGACCCCTCCCTGGTCTCCCTAGCAGCAACCAAGAGCAAGAAAAAAGTAGATCTGGGTGTAAAAAATAAAAATCCAAGGCGGAAAAAATTGAGCCACATCCGGCAAGAACATAGGGGATGGAACCCAAAAGACCATCTATGATGCATGTACATCCAGTTATAAATGAAGCTAATATCTTGGAATATTCATGGACTCGATGGTCCACAAAAGAAGGATGTGATACAGAATATGATAAGGGATCATAGACCAGATATAATGCTAATCTAGTAAACTAAGATGAAGAAGGAAAAACTATAAGGCATTAAATTCTGTAAAACTATGGATTTGGTAGCTACAAGTTTGGATGGTTCCTCCAGAGGGTCGATTACTCTGTGGAACTCTTCACACGTAAGGGCTGAAATCATTCATGAAGAAGGTAATTTGTTACTTTTGAATTTCACTAATATTAAGGATAATGAAAGTTGGTACATCATCAATATCTATGCTACTTATACAAAGAAAGGGAGAAGATCTTATTGGGAAAAACTTAGAAGCATAATCTCCATGTTAGATCTTTCAAAATGCATTATTATGGGGGATTTTAACACCCCTCTCAAAGAAGGGTAAAAATAGGGAGGTATCAAACCTGATCTGGAAAGAAGGAAAGACCTTGTGGATTTTATCAATTATCAAGCCCTCTTATATGTGGATCTTCAAGGGGAAATCTTCACTTGGAGAAATAGGACTATAGGGAAAGAGTGCATCCAAGTCCAGCTGGATAGGGCTTTGATTACAGTTTATTGGCTGAACTCTCATAATAGTAACTTATCTTCTCTGGTGAGGATTGGGTTGAATCATTCTCCCTTTTCTCTTACTCTAGACCCGGTTATTAAGAAAATAAATTTCCCTTCCAGGTTTGAAAATATGTGGACTACCCATCCTAATATTACTAATAAGATCTTGGAATGGTGGAAAATTGATGTTAGAGGTTTAGCTATGTTAAAAGTATCTTTAAAAAATAGAAATGTCAAGATTAATATTAAGCTCTGGAATAAGAGTGATTTTGGGGAAATCTTCTCCTCCAAAGAGAAGGTTATTTCTTACCTATCTTATCCAAGGGCAAAACTAGAGAGATGGGTATGATGAGAACAATTTACATCAAGAAAAAACCCTACGTTCAAAATACCACAATGTGATCGGGAAGGAGGAGATGTATTGGGAGCAGAGATCCAGATCCATATGGTTGAGGGAAGGGGACAAAAATACTCAGTTCTTCCATTTATCCACTATGAAACATAGAGAAACCAACAAGATTAGTAGCATCAAATGAGGGAACTGAATCTTGTAGGATGATAAAGATATTTCTAGTACTACTATGGATTATTTCTTATCTCTTCTCTCTAAAGACTTGAATCTCTCTGAAGAGAATCAAGAGAACCTCTTGAGTAACATTCCCTCTTTCATCTCAAAAAATCAAAAAATAGTCTTGAGCACTATTCCAAATATGGAAGAAGTTAAAAAATCCCTAGAATCTCTTTGTGGAGATAAGGCCTCAGGCCTGGATGGCTTCCCTATGTTTTTCTTCCACAGGTTCTGGGAAATTGTCAAATATGATGTGGTCAAAGCTGTGCAGGAATTATTTAAATCCAAAAATATTCTTAAGGAACTCAATGCTACCTTCCTAGTTATTATTCCTAACGTGCTAGGGGTGGATTCCATGGAGCTCTTAAGACCCATTATCTTATGCAACTCTTTCTATAAGATCATATCCAAAGTCATTACTATCATAATTCTCCAAGTGCTCCCTTCTATCATTGATCACCAGCAATCAAGATTTGTTTCGGGAAGAATCTATTCTAGATTCCATTATGGCGATACACAAAGTCATTAATTCATTAGAGGAAGGTAAGAGGGAAGGTTTCCCTCTCAAGCTAGACTTTTCCAAGGCCTATGAATTAGTGGACTAGTCGTTCCTGATGAAAGTGCTGGGAGCTTTTGGTTTTAAAAGTAAAACTTTACAGATCATTCATCAAATTATTTCTTTGCCCTCATTAGCGGTCTTGGGAAATGGGTCTCCTACTGGTTTCTTCAAAGCATCTCAGGGCTTGAGACAAGGAGATCCCTTGTTTCCCATTCTCTTCATCATTTTAGCTGAGTACCTGGGGAGATTGATTTCTACAAAAAGGAGATCTGGGGAGCTGAAAGCCATCATGCCATCCTCAAGTAATACCATTTTCTCTCATCAAATTTTTTTGATGATACCATTTTAGGAGGGGAGGCCTTGGTGAGTGATTCCAAAGTTGTTAAACACCTTAATTCCTATAGTAGAGACACTGGGAAAACTATCAACTCAAATAAGATCTCTCTCTTCTTTATTAACACCCTGGAGGCCAGACAAAGGAGAATGGTGGACATCTTGGGTTGTTCTATTGGCACCCTCCCATCTAATTACTTGGTTCTCCCTCTTGGTGTTAAGCCCCATGAAGAATTCTAGAACAAACTCATTGATAGATTCAATAGAAAACTGGTTGAATGGATGGGGATTACTCTCAATCAAGTGGGAAAATTTTAGTTGGCTAAATCCACTCTTCAAAACCTATCTACTTATGCCTTAAGCCTCTTCTCTGTCTTGACTTAAGTGGCAGAAGCTATGGAAAAAATACAAAGAAGATATCTTTGGTCTGGGGCAGAAGAGAAAAAGCTTTTCCCTTTGATTTATTGGGACAAAGTTTGCCTCCCTAAAAGTGCTAGAGGACTTGGTATCAGGAGAATCAGGCCTTTCAACAAGGTGCTCCAAGCTAAACAAATTTGGCACATCTTGCATGGTAAAGGGGAATGGAAAGACTTCTTCGAAGATAAGTATCTTTCAAATAATTCTTTGAGTTACTTATTTGATTGTGAAGAAATCTTGAAAGGTTATTTTATCTGGAATGGATTCCTCAATGCCAAAGATTTTTCCCAATCTAAAGCTAAATGGAAAATTGGAAATGGTCAAACTATTAGTTTCTGGAATGACAATTGGTTACAGTCTGGACCCCTAAAAGACAATGACTCCTATAACATATGGAAGGATGAGTGCATGAAACAATTCGGGTCTAGGGTCTGCAACTACATAGTGGGAAATTCTTGGGTGGATTTTCTATCTATTTCCCTACATTTTCCTTCCCTTTCCACTACTTTGCATGCTATTTCTCTATCCCTAAATCAGGATGCCTTGATTTGGTAAGGTTCCCCAAAAGGATCTTTCATGGTTCCTTCAACATATTACTTCCATATGCACCAGGAAGCTAATCCTTTTTGGGCTAAATCCTGGTTCCCTAGCCTAATTCCGAAAATTAATGTCTTCTTCTAGCTTCTACTACAGAATCATATTCTTGTTGTTGATAACCTTTTAAAGCATGAAATCTCGATTCACAATAGATGTGTTCTATTTAAGTGTCAAGCTGAATTTGTGGACCATATTTTTCTTCTTTGTTCCTATATTAGCTCTATCTGGAATTACTTCCTGTTGGTTTTTGGGATGCATTGGTGCTTTCCATCCTCTATTCAGGACCTCTTCTCCCACTGGATCCTGCCTTTCAAGAATACTTCTTTTCACAAAATTTGGACTTGGGTGCTTTGTCACCTTTTCTAGGGAATTTGGAAAGAGCACAACAACCGTATCTTTAGGGACTATAGTGCACCTCCCAAAATCATTTTTGAGAAGATTCATCATGATTTTTTGGAAAATTATGTCTCTTGTGGAAATGCTAATCCTTTTGTAGGAAAAGACAACTCTTCTAATCCTAAGAAGACCAAAGATAAAAGACATAATTGCACCTAGAGCTTTCCCTCGAAAGGTTGGTTTAAAGCCAAATTTGATGGTGTGGCCAAGGGTAACCCAAGTAAGGTTGGAAGTGGTGGTATGATTTGAAATTGCTTTGTTACTAGCATGACTGTTTTCACCCTTCCACTTGGCACACAAACCAATCACTACGTGGAAGAAAATGCGGCCCTCCAAGTCATAGAACATGAATTGGGAATCAAAAGTCTATGGTTAGAAGGTGATTCATGAAATATTATTAACTACCTCAAAAAGATCCACCCACCATTGTGGAAAATTTCCAACATGATAGATGAAACTCACAACCTTTTAAACTCATTTGAAAAAGTACACATATCCCATGTGTACAGGGAAGCCAACCAGGTTGCTAACTAGTTTTCCAACTTGGTAGTGATAAGTGCCAAGCAGACTCATTGGCTTCATGGAGGAGACCTCCCACGTCAAGTGTTGGATTTCATTGATTATGACCAAATCCAGGGAAAGGAGGGATTTATTAGTATTAATCATGATAATTAATGTTGTGTATGGAAACAAGTTTCCCATAAATGGAAAGTATAAGAAATGAAGGAAATTAAATGATTACAATTCACACCCGCACACTTACTGGGTGCCCATTTGTAAAGACAAAACATATCTTTCAAGGAACATTTGAAGAACAATCTAGAATAACTCAGAGAGAGAGTGTTTGTCTAGTCATAATTTCCTATTTGCAAATTAGAGCTCTTTTCTTGTAATGGGAGGTGAAAGACACATAAGGGATCCCTCCAAAGATAGTGAAAAATGGAGGAGACAGACAAAGATCTGGAACTACCTCCAGCAAGGTGGTATTTCCACTTTCATTGAAAGGCTTCATGGTGGGAGGTCGTCGGTGGCAAAAATGTTTGTTAAAATCTGGGATGAGGGAAGTGTGGTGATTGAGGGAAGAAAATTTATGGTCACTGAGGAGGTAATTTCCACAGTTACTGGTACTCCTATTACTGGCAAGAAATTTTATAGAGACCATAAAATTTCAGATTCTACAATTAGTGACTTTGTTAGGAATGAGGAAGTGAATAAAGAACTTATCAAAGCTGGGACCTACTATCTTCCCAAAGGGTTTAAAATTCTATGGTGATTCATCCTAAGAGCCATCATCTCCTATATCACACTGGATACTAGGTTTGACAGGATCAGAACCTACCACTTTATTCTCATGAATAATGTTCGACATGGTATGCAAGTCTCTATACCATTTTATTTATATGTATTTATTAATGAAAATATCAATGGTTTTAAGGATAAGGCTATTGAAAATCTTGCTTTGCATGAATGGATTTTACTTCTTATTTATGAGTTTTTAAAGCCCAAATTCTAGGGAAGGAGGTTTGTCAGAAAGAGGAGATGGAGGCCTCTGGCTCTGACTACATTCCTTCGGAGACCATAGATAGTGAAGGTCTACACTCTAAGGAAAAATATGATTATCATACTAAAAAGATAAATCTGGGTTCATCCTCTAAGAAGCATATTACTAGTCTGCATACCATTTAAAAAGAAAAAATGGGTACCCCATCTAAAAAGTAGACCACCATGGTTATATCCTTAGAGGAGGAGTATAAAGAAAATGATGAAGGGATGAACACAGAAGGTGAGGAAGAAATTTCCTGTGGAAAATGAATAAAGAGAAGGCAAACTTCCTTTTTCAAATACCAAAAGAAAAAGGGAAAGAACAGGGATGAGAGCTAGTTGGAAAACCCCTGAGGATCAAACTCGCAGAAATTCCCCTGACTCTTGCCACAAGGTGAAGGAGAATATTTATCATGAGAAATATGAGACTAAGCAGGCTATTCCCTCTCCTAAGCTCTTAGAACCCCAAAATGCAAGAAATGAAAAAGGACAATATAGTGATTACTATTGCTATATGTCTAAAAAGGGGAGGAAAATGATATGGTGCAACTTCAATGTCAATCCTCTAAACTGGGGATTACCAAGTAAGTTATTAGTCCCAAGGTCAATGAAGGTAAGGATGGGCCTATAAAGATGGAGGAGCTGATTGACCCATCTATGGTGGTGCTTAGTGACAACTCAAGGGAATTTGGGTTGGATCTACTCAATAACACTAGGAACAACATTTTGGATAGCTACAAGATAATTAAATAGTTATTCCATGAAGTTGAGGATCTCAAGAATAGAGTTAAAGGTAATAAAAAAGTCAATGTCGAAAGAAATGTTGTTGATCAGATGAATCTGAGTACCAAAGTTTTGAAAATGGAGGATAAAATGATTAGGGTTGAGGCTACCCTAAAAAACATTACTGAATAGATTTTTAATATCCTCAAATATTCCAATGAACACACCAAGGATATCATTGAAAAATTGGAAGAAAAATGCGATGATACTGAAGCAGCCAACACTAGTGGGGATAAAGAGAAGAAGACTAAACAGGGTCCCGGTAAGAGGACTAGGGCCAGTGCAAAGAATAAAAAGGATAATGATATGTTGAATGATCTCCAAAAGATCAGGAATTTTATTGCTAATATGGATCTCCTCGAGGCAAAGGTGGCCAACCTGATGGTAGACATATCTTGATTGCCCCTAGTTCTTTTCGTTGTCCCTATTTTTTTTTTTTTTAGAAGCTTAGTGTGTTTTTTCTTTGGGCCTGTGTTACCATGTTTCATGTCTTGACTTTGGTCCTTTTTGTCTAGGATTACTGTTTGATTTAATACTCTATTTCGAGTTTCAAGAACCCTTTAAAACCTATTTTAATTAATAAAAAAGTAAAGGAAAAAACACATGTTTCATCCCATTTGCAACAATAGTA
This sequence comes from Thuja plicata, assembly GCA_018584345.1. Classification (NCBI taxonomy): domain Eukaryota; kingdom Viridiplantae; phylum Streptophyta; class Pinopsida; order Cupressales; family Cupressaceae; genus Thuja; species Thuja plicata. The sequence goes on from MU226225.1 coordinate 197,452, forward strand.
TAGCTTCTCCTTCTCCCATCATGCAAATCTTGTCTATCACACTACCATGGTCTACCCAACAAGACATGACACATCCATAGGAATAATATCACAAATAATTTTATCATGATAAGATCTTATCTTCAATTTCTCTAAGCTTTGTTCACCTAACAATAACTTATGGTCATCCTCTATCCATGCTATCTGATAGGGTTTTAGGTGCTTCGATCTTTGCAAATTCAAAATTTTCACCAACTCTTTGTAAGCTAGGTTGTCTGAAACACCACTATCAATATTCACTTTGCAATATTTTCCTTCAACTTTGCATCTTGTCTTGAACAAAATTCTCCTCGGCAATGATTCTTGGTTTGGTTCTTCATTACATAGGGCTCTTCTTACCATTAGGGTTACTGCATAATTAGGTTGATTCAATTATTCCTTATATTATTCCTCAACAAAGCATTCATGTCATTGTTCTAAATTCTATTGCTTGAAATTCTTTGAGTACATTCAAAGTCTTGGTGTCCTTCACCTCCATAGTTTAAAAACATTCCTTTAAACACTCTCCTATCATATTTTCTATAGCTACTTGATACACTTCCTCTCTAAAACTTTCTATCTTCCCTTCAGTATGCATTCTCTTCCTTGAATTCTACATTTCCTTTATTCTGATCTGAGTAAGATCTTCCACATCACAAGGTTCCTCCTCTCTAAAAAATTCCACTTATTCATCTTTGTCTTTTCTCATTCCTTGTGTCTAACTTTTCTTTAAATTATAGGGCATATTGGTAAGATTCCTCTAATCTTTGCAACTTAACCAAATCGATCTCATGTTTAATATATGTTTGGTGCACGAGCAGCTTAAGGTCTTGTTAGATCTTCAAAGAATTCTGGCTTGTAGGTTGGTTTGGCCAGCTAAAAAAGTTAATAAGAACTAAGTATTAAGTCCCATGTGTGTTTTGAGTGTGTCTAGAGTTAGGATTGACTAGGGTTTAGTGTTTGATGAGATCAAATAGGATCTAGGTGTTTAAGACCTAGGAAGTCAACCAAGTGGTCAAACTTGGGTTGTGTTCCCAAAATGGAGTGAAAATTGGGATTTTGATGTTTTTAGGTGTTTTAAGGTCTTATGTGAAGATTTAAAGTTGATTTGGATCATTAGGCATAGTGGTTTGATAAAATGCTAAAAGTTGTAAAAGTTGCTCATGACAACTTTTCAATTTTGAAAAGTTGTCATGAAAACATTTCCTAAAGTTTAGGAAAGGTCTTTAATGATGCCCAAATCCAGACATTAGTGTCCAAACATGTGGGAATATGGTATATAAGGTGGATAAAACCCTAATCTGATAGTTAGTGGTCATTGTGTATGGATTGAGCATTGTGAAGGAGAATTTCTGACTGTATTCTGTGAGAGAGCTTTCATTCAATTTTTAATGGATTGAAAGTGATGAAGGAATGCATTGAGAATTTTTTTTTTGGTGTTTAGTTACTTTTTGTTTCATTTTTAAATTTTTTAGTGTTAGTGGTTAAGCTTTTGTAAATTCTTTCTTTTCTTCTGGTTCGCTGTCTGGTTTTGAGCCACTCATGTAAATATGCATCCCACTTGAATTCTCATGGTCAAATATTTATGGCCTCTTGGATTCAATTAGGGGAATCCATGTACAATGTAAATATATCTTGTGGATTCATTTTGTGCAAGGGAAGAATTTTTAACACCAAGCCCTAGGTGAGTGCTAGTGCATTCTGGTTAGGATCTTGGATGAGACAGTAGCAAGAAAGCTTGGTAAATGGATTGTAAGAACCCAATAAATAGTAGGGGCATGTAGAGGAGAGATTCCTTGATAAGTGGATGCAAGAAGATGATTAGAGGAGTTGAATAGATCACCTAGTTAAAGAAAAGAACATGGATTGGTCTACATGTTCCCAAAACCCTTAAAAGTAGGGGTTTCTTGAAATTCCTATCTACGGACAGGCTGGGGGTCTAAAAATTTGGAAATCCTAGAGACTAGGATATTCTTACAAATAATCCAAAGTTGATTCATAGGGGTGTTAAGGGATTTCATGTGCAAGTCAAGGTTTTCAGTGTGTAGAAAGGATAATTAGGCCTAAAAGGCTACAAGGCCTAAAAACTTGAAAATTAAGGACCCATTTGAAACCTAATGAAAGAATCCATTAAAATGGATCAAGTTTAGTTGAAAGTGACCTAGGAATGTTCAAGAAGCCTATCTCTATAGGAAAGGATAGTTTGGAGAGAAAGGGGAAAGATAAGCCTTTGGGTGCATAGAAGAATGGAGAAGAACTTAAGGAGAGTTTGAAGTTGGTGGAAATCTCTAAAGGAGATAGAGGATCATAGAGTTCTCCTTTGGTTAGGGTGATGATAGGAACCCTAAGAAGGCCTGAGGAGAGGTCTTTATTGGAGCAAGAGTGCTCTTTAGAGTGATTTACCGATCAATTTCCTTGAACCATTTAGGTACCTTGCAACCCTCTCAAAATAATCATCATAATGTCTATATCTAATATCCAACCTATAGTATGCTTCAATATATTATTTTACGTTAAGATCCTTTTTCTTTAGGTTTTCCATCTTCCTAAAAAAAATTACTTGGTAATCAGAACGTAATAACTTATCCTTCAATCTGTTCATACCATTCTATCCCATGACTTGATTTTATCCTTGCCTCTTCTTTTTCTATCATTTTGCAAATTTTTCCACCATAAATATGAATGTTCTCTCACCTTTTTGCAAGCATACTTCACTTTCTTATCTTCATCTATATCTTCCTAATTAAAGTATTTCTCTATCTCTATGATCCAATAAATTAATTCATGTGAATCCTACTTTCCATTATAATTAGGTGGATTGAAGTAAGGTATTGCATTAACCCTAGTTAGGGCCTTTATGAATCTATGATCTCCTTCCTCAAGCTCAAGTTTATCTTCACCCTCTTCAACTTATTCTCTAGTTATTTCCTCCTATTCATCACTAACATCTTCAATCTGTCAATGTCTCATATGGGTCATCTCCATAGCTTACAATCTAGCTACAATTTATCACAATATATCCAACATAACTATATCTACATCTCCCCTTCCACCTCTACCATTTCCTCTACAAACCATCTTAAATGAATACTCTTCAATTGTGGGCCAGATAATCTCTTTGCCGCCCCACAACAAATAAATCCAAGACTTTGGAAGTTTGGGAATCATGATCTACCTCAATAGAATTAGAAAACATATTCTGATACCAGTTGGTGTAGTCAAGGACAAAGGGAACTCAAAGAGATTAGTCCAGTAATTACATCATGAGTCACACAATGTAAATAATATATAAAATAATTAAGATAAATGAAATATCATCTTTATTATTAATAGATAATCAAGTACAATGGATCTGCAACATGCATTCATACATTCTAGACATGTAGGTATGTGTTTCAAGAGCTTGTAGGTTGTCTTTTTATACTACCTATTCTTATCCAAGATTCTATCTCTACTAGTATTCTCTATAATGCCTGAACGGATTGATTACAAGAGTTTTTAAAGCCTTCAAAAGCATTAGGTCATCCTAAGATAGATTGCATTTCACAAGGTGAAGAAAATGTATTACAAATATTGATTAAGACCCAAATCTTAAGGATCTCCATAAAATTGATGAAATATGAATAAAGGTCCTTCAAGTAGGTAGGCCACAAATTTAATAACATCAATAAAACCATTTTTAAGCTTTGCCAAACAAAAAATTCTTTTGCAAGATTGGAAAACACACACTGGCCAAAACATATGAAGAACAATTAAGTCCCACCAATAATCTGAAACATCTCATATGCGAAGTAACCAGATGTGATGTGAATCTAGGAGAAGGTTCTAAAAGAGTCTAGAAACATGCCATAAGATTTATGACTACAAACAATTCAAACTAAATGAATGCTAGAAGAAACTCAAGGACTGAACTGAAAAAAAATAAAATTTTTTGGTTGATGCAAGATTGGAAAGAATCCAAGATGCTCCTACATCAAGAGAGATAATCATATGAAAAAAAGTGTAGAACTAAGGTGAATATATTTATCTCTAGTTGAGAAGGTTTTTAGAAATACTTTAAAATACATATTTGTTGGAAAGTGACAATGCAAGCAATTGTCATTTTGTCATTGTTGTCAAACCTCAACTGGTGAGACTATTGTTATCTGTTTGAGTACCATATCCACTGTTGATGAAGAAGATTTAACAAGAAGACCAAGTGAATGGTTGAGTTAAGGAAAATAAAAGGGTACTTGATCAGTTGGCACTCTGGCAAAGTAATTAGTTGTTTATCTTTCAAAGATAGTTTTTCTGGTTGTTTTGTGCCGACCAAAGTTTGGCTTGTGCTAAGCAAAGTTGCTTGTGCCGAGCAAAGTTGTTTGTGATGAGAAAGTTTGTTCACTGTTGAGCACTAGTGAAATTGCCGAGTGGAAATAGTGGTGTTGGCCAACTTACAGTAATTGGATTAATGATGAGATTTGAGATCTATGGCCCACTTAGTTAATTTTGTTGAGATATGTAAAGTTAATTAAAGATTGATCCATGTCATTTAATGTATGGGTAACTGTAATTAATGCCTGGTTTAAAGATTTAATTAGAGACTACTTTGGAGAAGTAAATGTAATTTAAATGATGGAATGATCTGTTAGATCTTACCTAACCTAAGATCTACGATCTTGATTAAGCGGAAAAGATTTATCTGACCTAGACAGAGAGGTATATGATAGCCTTAGGGGTTATTAATTATGTGCTACTGAGTGTGCAAGTGTGTGGAAGTACATGTGTGTATGCAAGAGGTTTTCATAGTTGATTTACTGATTGGCATGACCTAGCAAAGAAGGCTGAATACAAAAGTAGAGAGTTGCATGTGTGATTGCTTGATGGATTTCCAAGCAGATCAGAAGATTGAAATGACAATGTAGGCCATCTAGTAAGTTAACATCAGAACTGTAATTAGATCTGAATTTGCAAAGTAAGTTGTATGTATCAGATCACAACTGTTGATTACTTTCTAACCATTGTATTAGTTAAATCCTTTAACAAGGTTGACCTAATAGTCATTTGTATAAATCCTCTAACAAGATGACATTCAGGTGGAATGTTCTAATTCCTCTAACAAGGCCACTCCTGATAGTGTGATTAAATCATTTAACTAGGTCACACCTAATAGTGTGTTATTGTAACCTTTAATAGGGTTGGCTCCTCACAGAGCTCACTTCAAAAGAGTGAAAACTTGGTAGCATGTTACTGGTGGTTTTTCTCATATTGTGTTTCCATGTTAAATACTTATGTCAACTTGTTTTAATTCTTATGGTTTGTTTTACTATTATGTTTCTACAAGCAATTTCATTAGACAGTAAACTGCATGATTAAAGTTGTTGACATATGCTACTGCTACTGAGTAGATCTGAAATATAGAAAAGTTTTATTTTCTACATCTAGACCTGAGGATAACTAATTCACCCCTCCCCTCTCAGTTATTCTAAAATAATTCTAACAATTAGTATCAGATCTTTGGTCTCCTGAAAATAGTTTGAAGGTACTTGGAGCAAAAATATCAAGATGTATAAGCAGGAGGTTCCCAAGCTAAATAAAGATAACTTTCCTACATGGAAGATTTTGATGAAACTGCATCTAGCCGGTATTGGAGATGAGGCTAAGAGACTTATTGAAAATGACTATGTATCACCTACTAATCCTCTCACAGTTGCACAACTAAAAGAAAAGCAAGATCACAATCAAGCAATGTTGGAGATTTCATCCTCATTGAGCTATTTAGAGTTTGATGATATAAAGAGCTACACAAATGCAAAGAAGATGTTGGATAAACTTGAAACTGTCTATGGTGGAGACAAAAATGTGCTGAGAGATAAATCAAAAAGTCTAAGAGGTAAGTTTGATGAGATGAAAATGCAAGAAGGTGAAAATTTTAACCAGTATTATGGTAGAGTAAAATAAGTTGTAAATGCCATTAGAGGAGCTAATGGAACAATAGATGAGAACACTATTATGAGAAAGGTACTGAGAACTTTACTTCCTATATATGCTATTAGATTTTCTACAATTCAAGAACTGAGATGCACTCCTAACAATAATCTAAATCTAGAAAATCTGATAAGCAGACTCACTACATTTGAAATGTCAAATTATGATAACTACAATCCACAAGGTATTGATTCTGCTTATAGATCATAGTTGGTTCTCAATAAATCTAAGAAAGGAAGAAAACATGTGAATAGTGATAGTGACACTACTGATGATGATCTTGAAGAACTTGAAGCACTTATGGAAAAAAGGCTATCCAGAGGAAAAGGAAAATACAAAGGTAAACTTCCTATTATTTGTTTTTCATGCAATAAAGTTGGTCATATAGCTGCTAGATGTCCTGATAAGAATGAAAAAGATAAAAGAAAGGACTACAAATACAAGGAATACAAAGACAGAAAGGATGACCAAGACTTCAGGAAATATAAGGATTACAAAGACAAAGGTAAGAAATCTTGTTATATTGCTAAAGAAACTTCTGACAATGATACCAACAATTCTAATGACAATGATATAGAAGTTGTTTATGTTGCAATGAAAGAAGACTCTGATGATGATGAGAAAACTACATTAATCTCTTATATGAGTAAAAGTGATCATTGGCTCATTGACAGTGGTTGTTCCCATCATATGACTGGTGACAAGGATAAGTTTGAAACCCTAAACCAATGCAATGAAGGATATGTAAAATTTGGTAATGATGCACCATGTCTTATCAAAGGTAAAGGATTGATTAACTTGACTGACAAAATTAGATGTGATAATGTGCATTGGGTTGATGATCTTAAATACAATTTGATGAGTGTTGCATAGCTGAACACTTCTGGTTATAGAGTTGAGTTCCATCATAGAAAAGCAAAGATCTATGATTCTACTGAAGAACTTGTTGGAAGTGGTGATCAGACTAAAGGTAACTTATTTTATCTAGATTTATCTGAAGAAACATGTTTGTTTGCACAATAAAATGATGTTTGGTTATGGCATAAGAGGTTGTGTCATGTGAACTTTGATAACTTGGTAAGGATAAGTAAATTGAAAAAGGTTAGAGGGCTACCTAAGTTAAAGAAACCTAAGAATGCTATGTGCAAACAATGTCAACTAGGAAAGATGACTAAGTCTAGTTTCAAGATTAAAACACATATTTCAGAGGAAATTCTAGAATTAGTCCATACTGATCTCTGTGGTCCCATTGGAGAAAGAAGCTACTATGGTGCTAGATATTTTATTCTATTTGTTGATGATTATTCAAGGATGATGATTGTAATATTTCTCAAGGAAAAATCTGATGCATTCCAGTTATTTAAATGGTACTTAGCTAAAGTTGAAAAGGAAATAGGCAAAAGTTTGAAATTCTTAAGATTTGACAGAGGTGGAGAGTTTATTTCTAATGGGTTTAATAGGTTCTGCAATGACCAATGCATAAAGAGACAAATGTCTGCACCTAGGACACCTCTACAAAATGGTATTGTTGAACACAGGAACAGATCTATCATGGACTATGCAAGAACACTAATGATGGAGAAGAATGTTGTAAAAAAATACTGGAAAGAAGTTGTAGGTACTGTAGTCTATACCCTAAATAGATTACAAGTCAAGAAAGGTACAAATGCTACATCTTATGAACTTTGGTATGGCTATGCACCTAGTGTAAAGTATTTTAAAGTATTTGGAAGAAAATGTTTTATACTAAAGGACAACAAAAATGGAAAACTTGATGCTAAAGGTGAAGAAGGTATATTCCTTGGTTATTAAATGAAAAGCAAAGCATACAAATGTTTTAATTCTAATACTAACAAAGTTGTGGAAAGTGCAAATGTTAGAATTGATGAGTTTGCAGAAAGGAATGAAGCTGAAAGTACACAAGAACCTGAAAGCTACAGATCATTCATATATCTGGATGAGGAAGATTCTAATACATTACCTAAGGCTACTGTTGAGAAACATCATGCACCTACCGAGTCACTGAGTGGAGTTGCCAAGCAACAGCAAGTGAATGTCGAGCTATCTAATGGAGATGCCGAGTCACAGAATCAACCAGAACTGAACACAATCAATGAATCTGAAGCAAGACCTGAGCCTACTCTATAAAAATATGAGAGGAGACACCACAATTCTGATCAAATCATTGGATCAAAAGATTCTACAGTTATGACACGAAGTAAGTTGAAAAATGGCACATGTCTGTTATGTGAATTTGATCCCAAAACAGTGAAAGATGCTTTAGAAAATGAAGATTGGATACAGGTAATGAATAAGGAAATTGAATAGATTGAGAAGAACAAGACTTGGACACTTTTACGTAGGCTGAAGGATTAAAATGTAATTGGTACAAAGTGGGTATTTAGAAATAAACTGAATGAACATGGAGATGTGACAAGAAACAAAGCTAGACTAGCATGCAAGAGTTATGCACAGGAGGAAGGAATTTACTATGGTTAAACATTCACCCTAGTTGCAAGATTGGAAGGAGTCAGAACCTTACTTGCATATGTAGCCTATAAAGGATTCAAAGTTTATCAGATGGATGTGAAATCTACATTTCTCAATTGTATCTTGGAAGAAGTGTATATTGAGCAAGCTGATGGTTTTGTTGACCCAAACAAAAGGAATATGGTTTGCAGATTGCACGAAGCATTATATGGACTGAAGCAAGTGCCAAGAGCATGGTATGAGAGATGGCACATTTATCTGATCAAGATTGGATTTGCAAGAACCAATGACAATAGAAACCTATACTTGAAGATAGAGCAAAGCAAAGGTACATTATTAGCTAAAATAGAGATGCAAAATAAGTTTGAGATGTCTACGTTTGGTGAAATAAAATTCTTTGTTGGCTTAAAAATTTATCAAATGAAGAATGGTATCTATATCACTCAATCTAAATATATCAAGGAGATACTGAAATTTTTTGGAATGGAAGATTCCAAACCAATAAGTACACCCATGGCTACTGGACAGAAGCTGACAAAAGATGATGACACAAAAGAAGTGAACCAAACACTCTATAGATCAATGATTGGAAAACTACAATATGTTGTACATAGTAGACCTAACATTTACCTAGATATTGAAATTGTTGCAAGGTTTTCTGCTAACCCCAAGGAAACTCACATGATGGCAGTAAAAAAGGATTCTAAGATATTTGAAAGGAACTGATGACTATGGTCTATACTACAAGAAGAATGACAAGCTTGAACTCAGATTTTACACTGACTCTGATTGGGCTAGAAATTTTAATGACAGGAAAAGCACTACTGGTGGAGCATTTCTTTTAGGTAAAATATTGATCTCATGGACAAGCAAGAAACAAAACTGCACCTCACAATCTATAGATGAAGCCGAGTATGTGGTAGCAACAGTCAATTGTTCTAACACTGTGTGGTCGAAGATACTACTGAAAGGTATGAAGGAAGAAATCACTAAACCAGTTTTCATATATTGTGATAACATGAGTTCCATTAATATCTCTAAAAACCATGTTATACACTCGAAGACAAAGCACATAGCTATCAAGTATCATTACTTGAGGGAACTGGTTCAAAATAAAGAAGTGAGACTTGATTATGTGAAGACTAAAGAACAATTAGCAGACATATTCACAAAGGCACTACCCAAGGATGCTCATGAGTATCTATGAGGTAAAATGGGGGTGATTCCCCTAACTGAGGCTAATTAAGTTTTGTATGGTACTGTTGCATAAAATATTACACTCAGAATACTTGATACATTGATGCACAATAAGTCACACTTTAGGATGCTGACTAAAGTTGTGAAGTTGGACAACGACAGAAAAGAAGATTAGTCATAATTAAGATGACAGGATCAGTATGATATTGAAGATCTACATGATAATGATTTTGACATCTTTGGCATTTTTTTCAAAGAGGGAGAGATTTCCTAAGGTTTCCTAGAAGAAGATATTACATAAAGGAAGAAGTACATAGAGGCAGAAGTTACTATTGAAAAAATTGAAGTGATTATCTACTCAGAGGGAGTCTATAGATGTTTAGACACAGATGATTATAGTGTGATTACAGACACAGAGAGGGAAATGTTTTACAGATGAGAATCAGAATGAAGCTAAAGACATTAATGAATATTTGTTCATATCAAGGAACACAGGTGACTTTTTGGATTGTATGGTAACTATGCTTGTTAAATCATTGTTTTAATATTTTGTGTTTCCATCAATGCCAAAGAGGGAGATTGTTGGAAAGTGACAATGCAAGCAATTGTTATTTTTCCATCGATGTCAAACCTCAACTGGTGAGACTATTGTTATCTATTTGAGTACCATATCCACTGTTGATGAAGAAGATTTAACAAGAAGACCAAGTGAATGGTTCAGTTAAGGAAAATAAAAGGGTACTTGATCAGTTGGCACTCTGGAAAAGTAATTAGTTGTTTATCTTTCAAAGATAGTTTTCCTAGCTATTTTGTGCCGAGCAAAGTTTGGCTTGTGCCGAGAAAAGTTGTTTGTGCCGAGCAAAGTTGTTTTTGATGAGCAAGTTTATTCAGTGCCGAGCACCAGTGAAATTGCTGAGTCGAAACAATGATGTTGGCTGACTTGCAGTAATTGGATTAATGATGAGATTTGAGATCTCTAGCCGACTTAGTTAATTTTGTTGGGATATGTAAAGTTAATTAAAGATTGATCCACATCATTCAATGTATGGGTACAACCATAATTAATGCATGGTTTCAAGAATTAATTGGAGACTACTTTGGAGAAGTAAGTGTAATATAAATGATGGAATGATCCATTAGATCTGACCTAACCTAAGATCTATGATCTTGATTAAGAGGAAAATATTTATCTGACCTAGATAGAGAGATATATGATAACCTCAGGGGTTATTCATTGTGTGCTACTGAGTATGCAAGTGTGTGGAAGTACATGTGTCTATGCAAGAGGTTTGCATAGTTGATTTACTGATTGGCATGACCTAGTAGAGAAGGCTGAATACAGAAGAAGAGATTTGTATGTGTGATTGCTTGACGGATTTTCACGAAGATCAGAAGATTGAAATGATAATGTAGGTCATCCAGTAAGTTAACATCAGAGCTATAATTAGATCTAAATTTGCAAATTAAGTTGTATGTATCAGATCACAACTACTGATTACTTTCTAACAATTGCATCAGTTAAATCCTTTAACAAGGTTGACCTAACATTCATTTGTATAAATCCTCTAAAAAGGTGACATTTAGGTGGAATGTTCTAAGTCCTCTAACAAGGCCACTCCTGATAGGGTGATTAAATCCTTTAACCAGGTCACACCTAATAGTGTGTTATTGTAACCTTTAACAGGGTTGGCTCCTCACAAAGCTCACTTCAGAAGAGTGAAAACTTGGTAGCATGTTACTTGTGGTTTTTCCCATATTAGGTTTCCACATTAAATACTTGTGTCAACTTGTGTGAATGCTTATGGTTTGTTTTACTATTATGTTTCTACAGGCAATTTCATTAGAGAGTAAACTGCATGATTAAAGTTGTTGACATATGCTACTACTGCCGAGTAGATCTAAAATATAGAAAAGCTTTATTTGCTACATCTAGACCTGAGGATAACTGATTCACCCCTCCCCTCTCAGTTATTCTAAAATCATTCTAACAATATTATGGATAATGTTGGTGGTAAAATTGATATGGTTTATTTATGCATTGATTTGGTTTCTTTATGTATATTTAGTGAGAAGATTGGTTTTCTATCACTATTTTAATAAAAATTTCATTTTGTGAAGGTAAATATGGTTTTAGGGATGTATGTAGTTTACCTATGTCAATTTAGAGAGGTTTGTGTGGTGCTTTGAGTGAGTTATGAATGAAGACTACTAATTTGGTTGTTCAGGAAGAGATAGTATTAAATTTTTTTGGATTGGTGTGGATTAGTTATGCAATATTTTTGTTTGCAACCTTGTGGTGACTTTAGGACATGGATATTTCTCCTTAACTTTACTGATTCATGATTTGGATGCTTGCAATATATTTTTCATAAGTGACATAGGTTACTGATTGGTGTTCCTAATGAACAGTGTAGGGATAATTATGAATTGAGAAATCAATTTGTTGTCATTGTCATGGGATTTCTTGTTTCTTTATGATGTTTATATATTGTGTCCTATTCATGTTTCTATATTGCACTGGGTTATGTGATCATATTTGGTGATTTTATTGTGGCGTGTTGGTGTTTTATTGTTCTTGGTTGACATGATGGTGTAGCATGTTGCAATAGATTGAGGCATGATCTATGGAACTAGAGCGTGTTTGAGAATGAAGATTTTGATCCTGGTGATGTCCTTGTTGACATGAATTGGATCGCATTAAATATTATATTATATTTCATTATATATTTATAATTTAGGTGTTAAGGTTGATACTAACCTTGTTTATCTTTTTAAGGTTGATTAAATGTATATAAAGATGTAATCAGTTGTAATTATAAATATGAGAGAGAGTATGTGTGTGAGTACGACGAGATTGTGTGAACATGTATGAGTATAATATGCAATGGAGACATAATTTATGTACTTCATTGGAACTATATTGGTATGACATAGATGCTACCGGTGAGTTCATAAATTGTTTTTGATCACTATACATTGTAGTCCATTTAGTGTTGTAGCCCTCATTGTATTCCTCATAGTTGTAGCCCTCATTTTTAGTTTAGTAGTGACCTATAGGAAGTGTGACTAAATGTATGTACATTCTCCTATTAATACTCTTAATAGGGTATAGCTCTTTTAATAATGTCAATCATCTCATGAGTTTTATCCCCACTCTAGTTTTTCCCTTAACTGGGTTTCTAGATCAAAATTATTGGTGTTATCTATTGATTGATTAATTTTAATCTTTGGTTAATGTTTATTATTAAGATTTGAGTTTAAGGTTAAAGAGTTTGATAAACTTTTAAGTTTTAGAGTACAGGTGATTTACCCTCTCTCTCTCTCTATGGTGTGTGTTGCCTTGTTTCTAACATAATTAAGGTATCTTGAAATCTTTTCAAGAATATGTTTTTACAAAAGAGAGTGTAGCACATTTAGGTCAAATACCATTACATTTGAGAGAATTTCATGGATCACCACATTCATCTCCAATTCTACCTTAATAGTTTTTAGATTGTAGATATTGTTATTAGGCCTTTTTTTCAAGGTGAAATTGTAGCTGGCTAGGGGTACATTTATAGAATTAATATAATGAGGGATGAACATTTTTTATTAGGATAAAATTATGTTTTGAAGGGAACCAAAAAAAATTTAAAATAATATTTTGAGGGGTACCTAAAATCCCACTTAAATGAGCAACTTCCAAGATATAGAATTACAAGATAGCACCCGAAAACCAACAATCAAACAATAGATTAATAACAAATTTCATGAAAATATGTAGCTTCCCAAAAGAACACAACACAAATACCAAATCCTTGCATCAAATAACTAATCCCCTAATAAAGGAGATCTTTTGGCTTTTGAAGGAATCCCCAAACCTTAATATTGGATTTGAATGTGGCTCCCAAAACCATCACCACAAAATTATTCAAGAGATTAATTGTCAAAGAATGAACTCAAATTGGGGGTTTTATAAGGCTCTCCAAACTATCATAATATCTCTCCAAATAAAATTGATTAGTAGGATTTTTAAGGCTTCCCAAACCTTGACATTGGGTTTAACCATGGCTCCCAAAACCATCAATACATATCACTTTAGTAGATTGATCATAAAAAAATAGGTGAAACGCTATGGTTTTGAAGGGTTCCTAAAACTATCATAGGTTTTAAATTGGCTCCCACAATTTCCTTAGGTTTCAAAATGGATCCAAAATATGAAATAGGATTTTTAATGGCTCCCTATACAATCACTTATAAAACAAACCAAAAACTATTCACCTCCTCAACTACCATAATTCTCTTCACCTTGATAGAAGAGGGTCCCACCTCCATAGGGGTAGCCAATAGAAATAAAACAAGTTGGAAGGACACTATAAGATTCAATCCCATTTCAAAGAAGCCAATAATAGGGAAAAAATACATGGATCACTACACCACCTCTCTCAATATTCAAGTCATCCCCTCTATAAAAATAAACTTCCACCTCAATAGGAGTGTTTAAAGAGGAAGGGAGTAAAAAAATGAAGCACATCCCCAAAGTAGCCACACTAAAAAACCATACCTTAATATGGGGAAAATCCACCTCAAAAGGGGCCTCAAAGAACCAGAACTAGAGAGTAGACAAAAGAGCCCAAAACACCAAGAAAAAAAAATAAAATCGGGCTCTAACTTAGACCAACATGTTAGGGATTTTTCTTGTATGAACCAAAATGCTTGAAATGTCTATTTGAAAACTGTACCTTGTAATACTGATTCAGAGACAAGAAAAGCCTAATTGCTAAGGACTGGATAAGGTCCTTCTTCATTTTTGAGCTCCACAAATACTCAGGCAGGTTTTACCTCTTAAGATTACTGTCTACACAGTATTTGTTGATGTGGACACTGATTAGCTATGTATCTTTATTGGACCAACTTATGAATTATCTTGCAAATGAGCAAGAATAACCATAAACAAGATATAACCATACAAACCATAGTTATAAGCATAACAACAACCAATGATACAAGGATTCTCATCCTTCTTCCTTTTCTTTATAGGAGGGAAAACCTAAAGGATTCACTCTTCAAGGAATCAACAATATGGACAGTGTCCTGCTGACAGAGGTCCTTAACAAGTTCAGTTTGTTTGTTCTTAGTAACAGAGTATTTTAATTGATTTGGTTTTGATAACT
>MU226225.1:215415-237055 GCA_018584345.1 Thuja plicata
GCCTAGGGGTTATAGTCCCCTTTTTATGTGGTGCAAAGTGCTCATTATCAGTTAACATTAGCTGCCAGATGAATTCCATAGCAGCAACTCTCATAGGCACATGATAAGGTAATATATGGGGTGGATGGATACACCTATATACTATGATAATGGTGAAATTATCTTCCAAGAAAAAGTCACCCTAGTTGTGGTTTCCAAGCCAATTTTCTTTGTAATTGCAGGGCCTAAGCAATTGGATAATCTTCAATGGGACTCTAGTCCTGCTCGTCCCTAAAATCTGCACAATTGGATATACAATCCAATTCTGGAAGGCACAATAATCACAATCCCTGGAAGTATAGTTCCAAACCCTAACCCAGAACTGGATAGGATTTGGTTGTGCCTGATAGAATCTCTGAGGGGGCAAGTTGTGGGGATCCATGATTGAAAAATTGAAATACAAGAGAAGGTGCATCAAGACTGAATAATGCAAGAATTTTGGCTCCTTCTCCTTAGGGTTCTTTAATTTCTTCTGTGTTGCAACAAAACCCTCATGCATTTCATCGATTATATGCTAAATATAATCATAACTGGTGCTTGAATGCACCTCTTGCAGGTCTAAAACCATCATTAAGATGCTAGAGCTGATTCTCTCTACATCTCCATCAATCCCTAGCACTCTACATAGGGCATATGCATTATATTTGATGTAGAAGTGCAGGTCCTTGAAATAATAGGGATAGGGCTCAACCATAGGACCTAAATAATTTTTTAGTTCTTTCAACATATGCTTCTGCAACAAGCCTTTTGCAATACCAGGCTTAGAAATGTATCTCTTTTCCTGCCTTGTCATGTCAATTTTGGTTGACATGGTGCTGAATAAGCCAAAGGCTTGCATGAATGAATTTCTATTCAAAATCAGAAGGGAAGTGCCATCATCCCTCTTAATAGTCTTTGTAAGGGCATCATAGTGATTTTCTAGGTCAAGAAATAGGTCAACTTTTAAGAAAACATCAGGAACTAATAACCTAGCCAGACCACATGTCCAAGGGTTTGAAATAGGGATGGGCTTATCTGAATTCTTATAAAAGTGTGTGAAAAGAGAGTAACCTGTTGTGCCTGGGGTCGCAGCATCTTGGATGTTTTTGTAGTCATCCAGGAGGACACTAGCATCGGCCTTCTTATTTTGCATTGAACCTGGCAGAAGCTGGAGAAACTCATCAGAGTAACTCAGTTTTCCTTTCTGTTCTTCTCCACTGCCTCCACTTGTTGAAGCGACGCTCATAGCTCTACTCATATCTGCAACACCTTGAATTTCTTTCCTCTAACCAATATTGAAACAAATCTAATCTCCAATATCAGCTGTCTTCTCTGAGCACAATCCTCTGTAATTTTAGAAATCTCTGATCACTTTGGATACACTGCAACTGCTCAAAATATCACTCTTCTCTGAAAACAAGCAAATTGGCTCTGAAAACTTGAAAGCATGGTGAAAGAGAATGAATGCACTGTCAACTCCTTATAGCCATCATCCAGAGTACACAGCTCATAATTCAGAAACATCAGTTCTGCCATTAATTTGGCATGCTGTGAACTTTGAAAAACCTAGCCGTAGTTGCACGAAGTTGACAGGAAATTAAATATTCAAAAAATAGATCCTCGGAGAAATCATATAACGTTTAAGAAATCTGACATGTCACCTTTTAATTCGCTATGTGTCATACATCTCATCTACCCTTTTTTCACTGTGATCAAAATTCGAACCTCTGATTGGTTGCCGAGCGATTCACTCTGTCACATCAAGAAACTGCCGCCATTTTTTAGATTTCATGATTAGGCGACCACGCGACTGCATTAAGTCTCTTTGTCGCGGGCCATTGTTCTTAACCATGGTTCCATCTCCAGACTTGGTGACAATGTACTTTCTTTGCCCTGGCTGACCCAAATGATCTTCTGGCGATCTCGCGACATAACTAAAATCAAAGTCGCGCATAGTTAACCTTAACTCATCTTTCCTTTTGAGACCTGGTGACTAGCCATTATCATTAACCTTTTCAATTATCGCCCTGTCACTGAATGCTTATACACCTTTTCAAGACCATGTGACAACCCTTAGTCGCCCAGTCGGGAGATTGATTTAACTTTACTTTAACACGTTAATGCACCTTTTCTTTACTTATAGCGACTGCGCGACATACCCTAATCGCCAAGTCGGGAGGACTTTTTTCCTGGGGCACCTTCCTTTCCAGACATCACGACCACTGTTGGATCTTCTTCTTCTTTCATCTGACGACTGTCGTTTAATCGCCAGATGATCGGGCATACCCTTAAATTATTCCCAGACACCGCGACAAAGGGCAAAGCACCTTAGTCTCGAAGTCGCAGGATCTATTTTCTTCCTTCTGGCAGCCATGCGACTACCCACTTGCCTTATGAAAGATGTCACCCAATCATTGGTTCTCTTGCTACATAACGAAAAAAAGAAGCATTTATCTTTTCTGGAAACATCCCAACTACACCTCACTATAAACCACAGATGGTTAGTCGCATAGTCTGAGCTGAAAAATCTTAACCGCCATTCTATTCTGAGACCACGCGACTGAAGGAAAACTTAACCATGATATTTGGCATGATCTGGCGACAACATGACATGAAACAATCACGAAGTCTGAGAACATTTTTTATAACTGCTGATTTCTTCCGCGATCACCCGACTAATAGTGGGTCCCATCCTTTTCAAAGCTTATAACATGAAGCTCTTGCGACAACCCAACTGAAAGAGATTGCTGAGTCTCGTAACACTGAAGGAATATTTTGATTTATATTGAGACCACGCGACAAAGGGCAAAAGCAAAGTCGGGAAGAGCCTTGGAATATTCTCTAGGGGTAATGCGACTAGGCAACTTGAAATAATACACATGCCTTTAGTGAATAAAAAAGGTAACGCTGAAACATAAGACATGACCTAGGGTTTCAATTCTCGTTTAACACTTGGATACTTAGGGTTTTTACAAATTTGGACAAGGTTAGACATGAACACCTAAAATTTTACAGAGGGTAGGACAAGGAACCAGCAAAAATAGGAAATACAACCAACACAACACATGCCCAAAATAGAAAAAAACCCTCCCAAAAAAATAACAAAGGAGAACATAGGCCCTTGAAAACTTGTATAAAATGGCTTCCCACAAATGACAAAAAGGGAGATGTAGAAAAACCCAAAAACCAACTAAAAAGACAAAACAAAAACATGGAAATGGACCACCTATCGAATAAGCAAAAACAAATCTTTACAAATAGACTACCTAGAAGAAACAACCATAATATTTGCAACAACATAGCTCCATGACTCTCCACAAAATATCTCAAGCTTCTCATTGAACACCCAAAAAAATCTCCAACCACTAGAAATGTTGAATCCTACAAAACAAAGGAAAAATAGAAGAGGTTGGATTCCAAAACCCATCTACATCTGCTACACCTTTTGAAATATAAATCCTCAACAAAGAATAAGTGGGGGAAAAAACCCCAAAGGACCCAAAAACTACAAAGAGAAGAGGAATCATGTAGACAAAAAGAATACTCTTCCAGAAAAGGAAGCCACAAGGAATTTGCATAACAGATCCATACAATAGGTAACTTTGTAAACATACCCCAAACAAGATTGGTTAGACAAGATATAAAACCCCAAACAAAATTAAGGTATAACCTAGCAGAAACGGACTCAAAGCCTTAGAACTCACCAAAGAAACCCTATAGGAAAAGAAATTGTAACCAACACTAACTTCAACAACATAGTCTCCTACATTGACAACCACAAAGAGATAAGGCAACAGGTAAACAAAATGGCTACCATTCTATAAAAGGAAGCCACAAGGAATGAGAAGAACACATCCACACAATAGATAACTCTGAAAATAATCCCCGAACAAGAGTGTCTAGACAAGATATAGAACCCTAGAGAAAACAAAGGTAGAACGTAGCAAAAATAGACTCAAAGCCCTATAATGCACCAAATAAAGCCCATAGGAAAGGAAACCTACACCAACACTAACTTCAACAACATAGTCTCTTGCATAGACACCACACACACTAAAAAACTAATGTGAATACCTTAGAATGCCAAAACTATCTATCCCACACAAAAAATGCCACACTAGTCAACAAAGAGAGGCCGCCATGAAAAAAAGGATGTGAAGCCCTTACATCCCGTGTAGAAAAGGCCAAGAAAGGAACACATGAAGAAGAAGGAGATGATATAAGAACTGCTCCAGATGAAGGGATTATACTGACAAACTATACTCTTAACATGCCAAATGCAAGGGCCAATAGAAACTGGCAAGGAAAATAAATATTAGCACCCGAACGCACCTCTATGATCTGCATCTTCGTTTGAATTTTCCCCTTCTCTCTCTGCAATTAAAGTAGTCCTATGAGAACTTGAAACCCTAGATTTGAAAAACTACACTTGGCTCTCACTCTCACCTACCTCATGACCCATATAAATGTGAGAGGAGTTTTAGAGTAGATTAACAATTACTACATTTTTTGATAGTTTATAATTTCTTTATTTTACAAATTTTTTGTTGGTTTTCATTTCTACTATTGCCTCCTATGATTTCCTAAGAGTCTAGCCCTATATTTCAAATCCCATTTAGTAATGCCAATCAAGGCATCAATTTTAGCTTTGCCTTCTTAGTCTTTAAATGATCTATCATTCTTCTAAATAGTGGAATAAAATGCTACAAGAACATACAAATTAATTAAGGACATAGACTCAATATCTTGTGAATGTTGATCATTGTTTGTGGCATATGGTCATGAGAATTTAATAAGTATTCTTAGCAACAAAATAGTTATTTGGGTGATAATCTATATTAGTTTTTCTCTAAATGAGCCTAAAATATTTCTAGTCTTTTGCATTATATATTTTTTATTAACACAAATAATTTATGGGTTTATTAATGGATCCCTGACTTATGTTTATCATGTTTTTTTATATTTCATTTATTTTATTAAGTTTATGACAATAGATCATCTTATATTTGAAGTTGAAACAATATAGTATTATATAACATCTTGAATAAGGTGTGGCAATCTGGATTTCTTTCATTCCTTAGATTTTACACTTTATTTTCGTAGGTAGATATGGGCTGTAATCACCAACCTCATGCTCTACCATCCATCATGCCAACAAACTAAACAAGTAAATCTAAAATTTGTGCCATACTGTGTTCATTACATTTCATTTTCTTCTATGTCTAGATATGCATAAAAATAGATGTTATTAGAACCACATCCTTAAACAATTAACATGGTTGTTAGTCAAATTTATAAAATTGGAAACTTTTGTATTGTTAAACCATTATATAGGTAAATATAAAAAAATTAATTATTTTTAATTAAGGATAAAATAGGTTTTCAAGGGACCTAAAATCCTTTTTATAAAATGTTACCTCTAGTAAATGTCAGGAAAGCCTTCTAAGAGAAATAAAGGGGGAAATAACATGACAATAGAGCAGAGATTAAAAAAAAAAATTAACCTGATTTAATTTTTTCAAGGTCTCTACAACTTCAACCTCTAATTGGGTGGTGTCGAAGACCATCTTCTTGAGGTTATGGAAGTCTTAAACAAAGTGAACATAACCACTCTTGAAATTTCCCTACATCTGCATACACAACCCCTTACTATCATCAACATACCATAGTTTTCCTTTGTCCCCTTCCTAAATGTCAACAATTTTGATATGGCTGTGATACATTTTTTGATACTTTCTCACAAGGATCCTAATATTCTCAATTTGTGTCATTAATCATCTTTTGGAGTTGAGAAAAATAAAAGGAAAAAGGTTGTCATCAATACTTTTTATCTTGGTTTCAAGGCCTACAATTTGACACTCATAATTTATTTTCATAGTTTCCACATCTTTAATAGGTTTTTGAAGATAATTAATTAGATTTATTCCCTCATTTTCATGCTGCAAAATATATTAATACTTTGGAATATCCATCTTGCATCAAATGGAATGTAATTTTCTTTATATTTGATTAAATTCATGTAAAATCTACTTATTCACTCTAAAAGTGTCTACAACTTCATTTCTAGCAGTTCCCTAAAGATCAAGGCAACTTTCTTCATAG
Organism: Thuja plicata; assembly: GCA_018584345.1. Taxonomy (NCBI): domain Eukaryota; kingdom Viridiplantae; phylum Streptophyta; class Pinopsida; order Cupressales; family Cupressaceae; genus Thuja; species Thuja plicata. Next base: position 221,536 of record MU226225.1, read on the forward strand.
AATTGAGTATGAAAGAGTCTTTGGGTAGCTCATGGGAGAAGGGAGGTCTTCTATAAAGCTCTGAATTTGGCAACATTTTCTCAAATTCAGCACCATATCCACTTATTGCACATGGTAAGTGTTAGCCTAATTTTGTACATGCAAGATAATAATCAAAAGCAACAAAAGATTGCATAAAGGTACACCTCTTAAAAACTAGTATTCAATTAATATAGATAAGATACATTGCTATTGCATTCATATTATCAGTTACATTATACTGTAAGTATTGATCATTCTTCACATTTACAAATTCATACTTGATCATTACATTGTGAATTTAAACTGAATGTGATAAAGAAATGTTATTTTCAAATTACATCTTTCACATTGGAACTTAGAGGAACATATGCAGAAAAGAAAGCATGATAGAGGGATGATGAATAGGTTTCCATGCATTTCCTTGAAATGTCTTCTACATTCTCGAGATGGTTGTCTGCATTTTCTAAGTCTTCATGTCCTTTGCATTGTCCATCATGTCTTGCATCATATGTCTTTAGATCCTATGTCCTACATCATAGAATAAGAAGTGTTAGATTCAATTGGATCCAAGCAATGCATGAAAACCTAAAAAACATCATACCAGAGTCATACTTTTAGAATTGCACATTTGCCAATAACATGAATGCAGTTGAAAAATGTGCATCTACATTAACAGAATAGTAGTATCAAAGGGTCATATCTCCATAAAACCTTTTACTATCTATTATTATCATTTTGCATTATACAAAAGAATTGTTGTTTCATAAACCAATAATCTGAATTAAAGGGATTTAGTTCCTATAGCTTAGAAACATTTTTCAGAAAAGAAATGTAGTGCTAAATTAGTGAACACAATCAATCAAACAACATTTATGCATTAATGTTCTTGACACATGCGATTCACACACAAAAGATGATCAATTGGTTGTGTTTACTAACCTAACCTTTGAGCTTTATAGTGATGTTGTCAAACAGAAGAAACATAAGGGCATTCAAACATGAAGAGTGATGAGCTATGAATTCACTAATAGAAGAGAACAAAGAAAAGTACAGTGAGTGTCATGAGCCGGTGTTCTAACCTCACAAGATGCATTATCAAAAGGGAAAGAATGCTACGAGTTCATTAAGACAGTATGAAAGGTCAAATGTGGAAGAGGAAGGGAATGTAGTTCATAACATTCAACTACAGAGGTGCAATACAAGTTATGCATGTGTAGAAGAGAAAGAATTCATACTGATATGCAGAATTCAACATTGTTGATAATAAGATGAATTACAGTGTTATTAAATATAACAGTGCATATTTGAGAAAATCAAATGATAATGTTGTTTAAGGATATAAAAGATGCATGTCACTGTGATCTTCCTTCTACTTTTGCAAAATGATATGCATATACAGATGCAACGAATAATGGTTTCATCAAAGGTAAAAGACAATAAGAGTCCAACATTATTGATGCTAAGGAAGATAATGAGTAATCAAATATAGATTAGCAGGATTTCTACACACTGGTGTGCATATGCAAACTAAAGAAAACATTGCTTTTTCAAGAAAGTATGTAACATTTGCTGTAGACACCTGAAAATGGGATACGCTTGCGACTTTACATTAAAAACACTAATTTTCATCTATTAATTAATGGTTTTTAATCATTGATTAATCATTTATTTTCCTCTAAATTCATTCCCCAAATCATCTAATCAAATTCCCAAAATTAATTAAATAATTAATTTTATTTATTTAATTAACCTTAATTGATTAATTACCATTCATTAATTAATTAAATTCAATTTCCTATAGTTTAAATTCAAGTATTTAAACTTACTAATTAAACTCTTCCAATTAAATTAATTTAATTTCATTCAATAAAGCAATTCTAAATAAAAAAGAATTCAACTATCTCACATGTTGAAAATTTTAAATAAATAAATGAATTAAATATTCATTTATCTTCAAAGAGCTAACTCCAATCATATCACATGGGTTACTCCACCCATCTCTCCAGTCCACATGGGTAACTTCACCCACCTCTTCAATTCAAAAAGGTAACTCAAAATTAACTCTTCAGTCAACCAAACTCTATCTCCTCTTTACCAAATGAAGAGGTGGAGTTTACCGATGGCTTCCCCAATTCCTTTTAATCTCAACCGTTCATCTCCCTATCTCTGGGATTGATCTCAATCGTTCATTTCATCCTCAATTCATATATAATAAACCCTTTATAACCATTTGAAGGATCCAGAATTTCAAGCTCTTGTGTGCTATTACTATGTCACTTTGGTTCTACCATTCAAGCCATCTTGCGATCACACACAATCGTTTCAATTAGAAAATTCTTGACACTTCTCAAGTCACAAATGCTGCCCACACAAATACTAAGCATCAAGAACAACATTTTGGAAGGAGTAGAGAGAGACAATAGAAGCTTCAAGTGCTTTAGGTTTTGCATTCATTTGTTTTCCCTTTCTTGTGCTTGTACATTTTATTGGTTATGCTTCAAGTTATTCATTTTAGTAGTATTTGGATATTGGATTTATATCATTTGTAAAACCTTTGCTACTAACCCTTGCCTTTGGAAATCTTGGGAGCCACGAATCATGAAGAGGAGGTCCTTGGAAACTTCCACAGTCAATATCAGGGGCAATATAAGGCATTTTTCAACTCAGGTAGCTACCAAGATTCAAAAATTGCAGTTTCAATAAATTAACGCTCATGTCGCCACTTTTCGCTCAAATTTGTTGAGGGGGCATAAATACACCTACTATCATTGGGGCAAGCTGGGGCAAGATCAAAAGCAAAGAATCTTTGACACTGCGCCAAGTCACATCACATCAAAGAGGGGCAAATGTAGACACCCAAAAATAGACAGGCTTGCCACTTTACATTAAAAATACTAATTTTCATCTATTAATTAATGGTTTTTAATCATTAATTAATCATCTATTTTCCTCTAAATTCATTCTCCAAATCATCTAATTAGATTTCCAAAATTAATTAAATAATTAACCTTAACTAATTAATTACCATTTATTAATTAATTAAATTCAATTTCCTATAGTTTAAATTCAAATATTTAAACTTACTAAATAAATTAATTTCAATTAAATTAATTTAATTTTATTCAATAAAGTAATTCTAAATAAAAAAGAATTCAATTATCACACATGTTGAAAACTTTAATTAATTAAATGAATTAAATATTCATTTATCTTCAAAGAGATAACTCCAATCAGATCACATGGGTTACTCCACCCATCTCTCCAGTCCACATGGGTAACTTCACCAAGCTCTTTAGCTCAAAAAGGTAACTCGCAATTAGCTCTTCAGTCAACCAAACTCTATCTCCTCTTTACCAAATGAAGAGGTGGAGTTTACTGATGGCTTCTCTAGTTCTTTTTAATCTCAACCGTTCATCTGCCTAGCTCTGGGATTAATCTCAACCATTCATTTCATCCTCAATTCCTATATAATAAACCCTTCATAACCATTTGAAGGATCTAGGATTTCAAGCTCTCGTGTGCCATTACTATGTCAGTTTGGTTCTAGCATTCAAGCCATCTTGCGATCACACACACTCGTTTCAATTAGAAAATTCTTGACACTTCTCAAGTCATAGACATTGCCCACACCAATACTGAGCATCGAGAACAACATTTCAGAAGGAGTAGAGAGAGACAATAGAGGCTTCAAGCGCTTCGGGGTTTGGATTCATTTTTTTTTCCTTTCTTGTGCTTGTACATTTTATTGGTTATGCTTCAAGTTATTCATTTTAGTAGTATTTGTGTAATGGATTTATATCATTTGTAAAATCTTTGCTACTAACCCTTGCCTTTGGAAAGCTTGGGAACCATGAATCACGAAGAGGAGGCATACATTTTGGTGAACCTGACGTGAATAAAATAGCCCAATTATCTCTTGCAGATGACAAACAAAATTTTTCAACCACGGTCGTACGGTCGCAAATCTAAAAATCTATATTTTTTTGATGTCTGTGTTAATTTGCAATTGCTTTTATTTTGCTGGAGTCGACGGAATTGTGTCGCAATCGACTGGTTTAATACCACAATCAATTATAGGTTTCCACATCTATTTTTTGTCATCTTTTGGGTCTCTGCCTTTTCTACAGTTTGCCACAATTGATCCACTAGTACCGCAATCAGAAGAATTATACCGCAATTGACAGATCCAGAGTGCAACTGACTGATCTAGACAATAATTGATTGTGCTTTACCGCAAGTGAAAGTGTTTTTCCATAATTGATATTTCTAGGCCGCAATCACCTATTATTTACTGCAATTACTTGTGCATTACTAAAATTTCCTGCAAAATTATGCCTTAGGGCCATCATTATTTATCTTGCAATCTAAAGATCTAATACTTTCCTTTTTTTTTTGCAGGACGACAAGTTCCCATGAACAGGAAGGGTAAGTTGTTGGTAAGTATCATTCATTGTTTTTAAGTTACATAGACTCTCATTTTGCAAAAGATCCCTTTTTAATACTAACCTATATAAGAAAAGCAAACTAAAAGGAATTCACTTGTCAATTTGGGTTTAAAAAGAATAGTGTTTGTCAAACATCTCACATTTCACACTTCAGATTTGGGCTTAAAATTGACGTGGGGACTAAAATTGAACAAGGCTAAAAATCTCTCAAATTGGTGCATTAAAATTGAACAAGAAATCAACACCTACTTTTGGTCTTAAAATTGAACACTTGTGCTTGTATGGTGGTGTAACTTAGTTCACATTTCAAAATTTTGGATTTTAATCGATTTACCTTGTGTCTTGAGTTTTGGGTGCACTTGCACAAACTGTTAGATTAGAAACCTTTATACTTTTTAGAAAGGCCTATCCAGGGAATGCGCTTCTTCCTCAAAGAACAACCTTAAACTGGTAATCCTTTCGATCGGTATATAAACAAGGCACGAACCAAAGTTCTATCTTATCTAGCCAAGCTAGGGCGAGGTGTGTTGGTGATAGTCTAGATCGGGTGAATATCCCTAAGGAGCCAGCATCATCAACTAGGCTCTTAAGTGAGTCACACATGTACAAACCGATTGGAGAGACACAATGAACCCTTACTACAACCTTGATTAAATGAGAGGCCAACCCGATTTACGTCCAAACAGGTACCTTATTATAGTGCAAGGGGTTGCAAAATTTCCACCCAAGATCTCCAACATATGTGTCCCACGGTATTTGTGTAGTCAAAGAGATCTTCACTCCATGGCAACAATACCTGAAAATAGAAAAAACACAGGCACCTACATCATGGACCTTCATGTCCTAGTAGTGTGACAATTGTTGTGTGAGCTAACAGACATTCAAGCATTGGGCCTATAACATTGTATTTTGAAGCCATTGACCTAGATTAATCTAACTGTTCATTGTTTAGACCTCGTGATAACCTTGCAACTTGAAAAATTTATAGAAAATACACATTATCAGTCTTCATTCTTCAAAACACAGTGTCTTTCGTGCTTGTTTCTTTGATCAGTTTCTAAAAATGCAAAACAAAACATCCAAACTGTCAAAATGAGTCAAACATGTTAAAGTCTAGGGTTGTCAACGTCAACTATCTTGCAAGTCAGAAGCATCTTTCCAAGAATATCAAAATTCTCAAGTAGCGATACCCATCTTTTAGTATTTTTAAAACTATTTCTCTTTTACCGTAATTGCCCACATGGTGCCACAATTGAAGGAAGTCTGCCACAGTTAACGTGTTTATTGCCACAATCATCTTGTTTATTCCTGCAATCGATGACAAACTACCACAATCGGTGGAGTTGTACCATAATCGACCAGAGATACTTTATTCCTATTTTAAACCTAAAAACCTTGAAAGAACTCTTTATTTGGTTTCCAAAAATAGTGTCTATCCCAAGAAAACACGAAGAACATTGTGTGAATCTCTAAACATTAAAGATCATCCCTTCTTTGAAAAGCAGGATTATTGTCTAAAACATTGTTAGTTTGAAATATCAGACTCAAAATACCTTGATCTCATCATATCAAACATCATCATCTTTATTAAAGTGACTTTGTCCAAGGCAAAGGTCGGAAAATATTATCTTTTTACATCATCACCACTTTGAGATCAAGATATATCAAAATCTTTCCTTAGAATTATCCTTGTCCAAAACATAACTCGGACTTCATTAGAAAGGATTTTTCTTCCTTGTTTGCTTTATATCACTTGTTTTAGTTACAAAACCTAGACCACACTATGTCTCAAACACCTCATGGAGGGCCTTACACAAGGTCTAAGGCTAGCACACAACCTAATGAGTCATATATCAACCGATTCCCCTCTTGGGAGACAGAGCAAGAGAATGATCCTTTTGTAAACACCAGTTCTACTCTGTTCATTGAACAACCCCGTAAGGCATCTCTTTTACAAAATGTCACAGAAGAGGAACTAGAGGATATAGAGAAAGATTCTTATTCCACACAAGTAGTTGACACTTTTGTAGAGAGGAATCTTGAATGCTTCTTAGCCATGCTGATAAAGAAGGGAGTCAAACTCCCCGTTAAATTCAGTGTATCAACCATATGGCTTGAAAACCCTCTTGCAGGTCAAAACACTACTCAGCCTCCTCATATACTGCATGTTGTCTCTCAAATCTTCCCACCATTGGTATTACCCACATTGACACAGACGATACCCAGTCAAACCAATGACACAAACTAGGCCAGCACATCTTCCACTCAAAACATGATAGGCTCACAACTGAGTGCACCTATGGTTACTAGTATGTTCCCACCTTCGGTCATGTAGCCAAGGAAATCAAGCTCTCAAGCTACATCAAACACCAACTATTTTGAAACTATGCTACTGCTGTAGTCAATTCAAACTAGTTTCGGGATCAACACTTCATGCCCATAGGGATCCATCTTTGTAGGTATAACTTACAGTCAATGCCTGCCCAAGACTACACCTTTGCCCATTTTGGCATCAATCCCACCTCTGTAACAACAACCCCAGCTTCATTTTCCTCAACTCCAGCCCCCGCAACAATAACCCCAGCTTTAGTTGCCTCAAATCCAACCTCCGCAATAGAAAACCCAGCTTCAGTTTCCTCAAAACCAACCCCCGCAATAGCAAACCCAGCTTTAGATGCCTCAAATCCAACTTCCACAATAGCAACCCCAACTTCAGTTGCCCTAATTCCAACCTTAGCAATAGCAACCCCAACTTCAACCCCAACCTCAGCAGCAACAAAATCAACCCCAACAGTATCAACCCCAGTTTCAATCACAATACCAAACGCATCAAAACCCACCATGGGCTACTCATGTGCCCCCATTTACAAATCACTCAGTGGGAAATCAATATCAAGTCCCTAGGATGAAATCCTATGTGCCTACTCAAGGGACACAAAGGCACAGCCTCATACCCACTACAGCACAGAGGAATGTCCTCACACACCAACCTCAATATCAAATTGACATGTTAATGCAACAGATGCAAACCCTTCAAACCCAAATGATGGATATGCAAAATCAGGGGCAAATTAAATCCTACACTACAGAGGATTTATACCCATACCCCTTTGACCATTCTCTCCACATGTCTCCATTCCCAAATCACTTCTCGGTATTGAAATTTGACAAATATAGGGGCAATACAAAAACTATCGAACATATCCAAGAGTTTTCTTCTAGTTGCGTCAAAGTCTCCCATAATGAGACATATTTAATGTGAGTGTTCCAACAAAGCTTGGCCGGACTAGCAATGGAATGGTTTTGACATTTACCTCATGGCATTCAGTCTTGGGGAGAAATAGCTGAAAATTTCATAGCTCACTTCCATCATAACATCGAGCATAAGGTCAGCATCAAATACCTTTGTGATATCAAACAAAAGGATGGAGATTCTTTTGTGAAGTTCCTACAAAGATGGAGGAATACGACAAACCACATAACATATGATGCGGCCAAACAAGACCTAATAGTCATGTTTGTTGACAGTCTAATTCTAGACATGTCATTCACAACAGAGTTACAGTTAGTTTTGAACTTCACACAACTTATCGAATGAGGAGTTAGTTGTGAGAGAACTTAGTCAAATGAGGAATCCTTGCAGATCCAACACAAACGAATACAAAAAAAAATACAATGGACAAAGCTAAGTGGTAGAACAAAAAAAAATGTCATTAGCGATGGTTTTATTGATGTGAAGATAGTCAACTATGCACAACCCAAGGTGTCACTGCAAGGAACACCTATGGCCAACCAAAAACCCATAGGGCCCACTCAACAAGAATACACCCAAAACCAACCTCCCCCTATACAAGCTGTCGCTATGTCAAACAGTCAACAACAAAGTCAATGCAAACCACGGTTTCAATTCCAGCAATGAGATTTCACACCATTAGGAGAGCCAATAGAATCAGCTTTACCCAAGTTGATACAATCAAAAACTATCACTCTCCCAGAAATCAGGGACTTTGAACAGGATGCAAACAAACCGAGGTGGTATAACAACAAGGACTTTTGTGAATTTCATCAGGTGAAAGGACATAAAACATCTAACTGTTACTGATTGAAATACATTATCCAAGACCTGATTGACATAAAGGCCATTGATGTGACAAATACCCAAACCAAAGGCACAACTGATCACACTATCTTCAATAATACCTTTCATGATCACAACAAGGGAAAAGCCTCTAGGTCTAGTGGACAAGAAAAACAAGTTAACTATAGACATGCCAACGGTGATAATATTATCAATTGCCTCAATCCTTCAGATAGCCATGTGGCTACAATTACTATCAAAGACCAAGGCAACACATGTGATGTAATAACGCATCATGCCAGAGTCATCTTGCAAGGAGTACCATACTCATCTACTATATCTGCCAATCCTAAAGCAAACTCAGATCCACAGCCAAGCATAGTGGATCAACTAAAGCATACACCTGCCTAGATCTCCATGTTTGACATATTGCACATATCTCCACAGCATAGACTGGAACTTGACCAAGCCCTTCAAAACACAGCTATCCCAAGGGACATAACACTCGAGAGCTTCCAAATCATGGTTAACCATATAGCTACTAACAAACATGCCACATTCATGGACCATGATGTGCCGCCACATAAACCCCTACATAATGATCCTTTGAACTTACTTTTCCAAGTCCACAAAAGCACTATCCGTAGGGTCCTTGTTGATGGTGGAGCTGGGTTAAACATCTCTACTCTAAAGTTAATCAAGAAAATGGGCTATTCGAAATAAAGCATTGATGTCACAAGGAGGATAAATATCAGAGCTTATGATGAAGAGGAAAGGTCCTCTAAAGGTATTATTATTCTACTTGTCCGTATCGGTCCAGTGGTAAAAAACACTCCCTTCTAGATCCTTGACCTTGAGTTGGGATACAACATGCTACTAGGGAGACCTAGGATACATGAAATGGAAGTTGTACCTTTGACGTACCATCAATGCATCAAGTTCCCACACTAGGGAGAGAAAATCATCATAGAGGGAGATCCCAATCCTTTCCAATACTATAATGCTATCCAAATCAGCACTAATAACCAGGTACCTTCAAACAAGATGCAAGCATCCCATCCTCTTCAAATTCAAATCCAAAGGATGTCACACAGACAGTAGGAAAGATAGTCATTAACCAAGATGCAAGTATTCCCTCCTCTTCAGATTCAAATCTTAAGTATGTCACACGAAAGGCGGGTAAAATATCCATCACCGATAAAGGCTATGGTGATTATAGATATGAAGAGGCTTTCACCATCATGCACATGCCTCAGAGTCTGAGAACTTATGGCATGCCACAACCTGTTATTACAATAGAAACTCCATAGCCTATTCTATTCAGATGTCCGCCCACAACCTTTGTCAGATGGGGAGACATAGCAGAAGAAAATTAATTTGAACAAGATATTAGTACATGGTTATACCAAGACCCATAAGAGACAATCCAAGAAACCCTGCCCTTGTTGAACTATGGTAATGGTTATACAATGTAAAAAATATTTGGTTATGATGTTACAATCGGCCTGGGGGCAAGAAAACAAGGCATGATGGAATTGTCTCTCCTGCCAACCCAAAGAAACATGAGAGGGTTGGGTTATGGACAAAAAAGAACCAGTCCTGTGATCTGAGACATCCAAGTCAATCAGGAAAAAATATCAGAGATGCACCGAGGGCACAACATAGAACATGTCTTGATAAGCAACATATTAGCATATTTGTTGCCTGCCAAAGAGGGAACCACACAAACTTGAATAGACCTCCACATAGCAATTGATGATAATTAAGGAAGTGAGAAATCTGACGAGTGTTCTATTGAGACCAACTCCCATGAGTCTGAGTGGAGATCCTTTCACAACTCTGAACCATCGATCCCAGATTATTCCCGTTGGTCAAACACTATCATAAACCTAGAAGACTTATTTGACCAACTATCCATTGCCAAACAAACCTGCATAGATAAGCATGTCATTTATCAAACCTCAAGTGGTGCGTCTACATCACAATCTAGTTTTTTAGGAACCATATTTGTATTCCTTTTCAGTCAACCAGAGTCAGACAACCATGAGAGTATCTGTCTTGTACACCTAGACCTAATAGAGTGGGATCAATAAGGACCCCTTGATTTAGATATCTTGGAGAATGATGAGGCTATTTCCGATTTCATGGGACTTAGGGAAGGAATTCCATCAGGAGACCACAAGGTAGGCTTCTCTATTGACCTCAACAGAGCTGCATATTTCAGGGAGGCATCTCCTCTTTCCAGTCCACAAAAGAAAAAAAAAAGAACAAAATAATGATAAAAATATAAAACAAGACGTATCTTCTAGCAAAAACCTCATGGAGGTGCTAGAAGATGGAAAGAAAGAACTCCTCCCCTTGACAAAGGAGAAATCAACATTGCTAGTAGAAGAAATAGAGGAAGTCAATTTGGGAGATGACAAGAATGCAAATAAAATATACTTGGAAAAATCACTCACCTCCGAGGAGAGAGAATAGTTCATCAGTTTATTCAAGGTTAGGATGATCAATTTTGCATGGTCCTACTTGGATATGCTAGGCTTAGATCCAAAGCTAGTACTACACCATCTCTCATTGCTACCCAATGCCAAACCTGTCAAGGAGAAGCTAAGAAAGATGCATCCCTATGTTGCATTGCTAGTCAAGGTAGAGTTGATAAAGCTCTTGGATGCTAAGTTCATAAGACCTATACCATACACAGACTGGATATCTACCTTGGTACCAGTTACAAAGCAGAGTGGTCAGATACAAATTTGCACAGACTTTAGAGATCTCAACATAGCTTTTACCAAGGATGATTTTCCTTTACCTAACATTAACATGATAGTGGATCTAACCGCTGGACATCAAATGCTATCACTCATGGATGGCTTTTCTAGGTACAATAAGATAAGGATAGCACTAGAGGACCAACACAAAACAACTTTCACATGTCCTTAGGGGACATATTGTTGTAATTTCATGCTATTTGGTCTAAAGAATGTCGGAGCAACATATCAAAGTGCTATGACAACTATATTTCATGATCTCATCCAAAAAATAATGGAAGACTATGGGGACGACATACTATAAAAATCAATGCGTTGTAAGGATCATCTACAAGTATTGGGACCAATCTTTGACAGAATGTAGGAATTCAAGGTTCATCTAAACCCAAATAAATGTGCATTCAGTGTCATAGCAGGAAATCTACTAGGGTTCATAGTGTCACATAGAGGCATCAAAGTAGACCCAGAGAAATTCAAAGCAATATTGAACATGCCTCCACCATTGAACCTAAGGTAACTAAGAGGGTTACAAGGGAGGATCCAATCAATTAGGTGCTTCATAGCTCAGCTAGCAGACACATGTCACCCATTCCAACATCTATTGCATAAAGACGTCAAATTCATATGGACTGAGAAATGCGAGCAATAATTTCAAATATTCAAAAACTACATTCTCAAGTCTCCTATATTGGTGCCACCAGTCCAAGGTAGACCATTTATTTTGTATATCTCAGCAACAGAATCAGCATTAGGAGTGCTCCTGGCACAACATGATGACACAGGTAAAGAAAGGGCCATCTACAATCTAAGTAGAACATTGTTAGGATATGAGCTCAGCTATACGCCAATTAAAAAGTCATTCCTTGCAGTTGTCTTCACTTCCCAGAAGTTGAGACATTATATGTTGATTCACCAAACAAAGTTGATCGCACATATTGATCCTTTAAAGTACCTCCTAAGAAAAGAAGCACTCACCAGAAGACTTGCGAAGTGGGTAATGATCCTAAGTGAGTTTGACATTGAGTACGTAGATAGAAAGGCCATCAAAGGGCAAGTGATCGTGGATCAACTAGCAAAGGCACCCATTCAAGACCATCAGCCTATCATTTTTTACTTTCCTGATGAATCTATTATGACACTACAACCAACGATCAAGGTATGGCAACTATATTTTGATGGGTCGTGCATGAACCATGGTACGGGGGTAGGGATAGTGCTTATCACTCTAGATCATGATACAATTCCAAAGTCTTTTAGACTCAACTTCCCATTCACAAAAAACATAGCAGAATATGAAGCACTGGTCATCAGTCTGAAAATAGAAATTCAATGGACAATCAAGAACCTTAAGGTCTTTGGAGACTCACAGTTGATCATCAGTCAAGTAAACAATGATTATATGACCAAAGATGAGAAGATCATACCATACAGAGCACAGATGGAAACACTATGCACCAAGTTCCATTAAATCTTCTTTGAGAAAGTCCCACAAGCACAGAACAAAGTGACAGATGTGATGGCTACCATAGCATTATTGATTGATATGCCAAGAAAAAAAACAAGATTCTAGTTTCTAGTAGAGAAAATTTTGGTGCCATCACATCAAGCATCTATCACAAAATCAGCATGCATCCTTATTGGTCCTAAAAACCCATGGTACCAAGATGTCTATAACTACATCTAACACAGTGTCTTATCTCCAAACTTGTCTAGAAACCAAAGAAAGTCCCTCATCTTCCAAGCCTCTAGGTATACCATCCTCTCAACTACTTTATATAGATAAAGTCTAGATGGAATGCTACTACGATGTCTCACTTTCATGGAATCCCATAAAGCTTTGTACGAGGTATATGAAGGAATTTGTGGAACCCACGGAGGTGGAAATAGCTTAGCTAAGAAGATCATCCGCATGGGATACTATTGGCCCACAATAGAGATAGATGCACACAAACATGTGCAAAGGTGTAGACAGTGTTAGATTCATGGAGACCTCATCCATGCACCAGCCCAGGAACTAAATCCTATCACATCACCATTGCCATTTTCCATGTGGGGATTTGACCTAGTGGGAAAAATTACACCTTCTTTAGCAAATGGACACAAATACATCATAGCAGCAATAGAGTACTTCACCAAGTGGGTGGAAGAAATTCCTCTCACTTACATAACTGGAAATAAAATATCAATGTTCATACTTAACCACATTATCTGTTGATACGAGATCCCTCAAACTATGCTGATAGATCATGGTACACCTTTCCAAAACAAGGATGTTGAAAAGATATGCGAATAGTTCCATATCAAACAAGGGTTCTCCTCATTTTATTATCCTCAAGGGAATGGCTAAGCGGAAGCTACAACAAAGACAATCTTGAAAATCTTGAAGAAAATAGTGAATGAATTAGGGCGAGACTGGCATTTACAGCTTAGTCCCGCATTATGGGCATACAGAACTAGTGTGAGAACACCTACAAGAGCCACTCCTTTCTCCCTAGTCTATGGATTAGAGGAAGTATTACCCCTCAAAGTGGAAATCCCATCCCTAAATATATCATTCAAGAACCTGATTACAGATGAAGACTACAGAGTAGCAAGGCTCAGTGAACTGGAGTTACTAGATGAAAGAAGGCAACATGCCTTCAACCACTTACAAGGCTATCAGAATCGCCTTAGAAGAAACTATCACAAGAAGGTGAAGCTATGAAATTTTGAGGTAGGAGACCTTGTCCTCATGGAAAATCAAAAGAACCAAGCAGAAAGAGTCAAACCCAAAAAATTTGAGCCTAACTGGCTAGGCCCATTTGTCATTTTCAGCTCTACCCAGAGTGAGGCATTCATACTAGTGACACCAGAAGGAGATCAGCTCCCCAGATACATCAAAAAAATGCATCTCAAGAGGTTCTACCCTTGAGGTCTCTATGGTTAAGGCACCTATCTACATATCCAGAAAATACCCAAAAAAATCAAAAAAGAAAAAAAGTAAAGAGAAACAAAATTGTTCTCTCAGTGAAAACCTGGCAAATAGGTGCTATTGAGTAGGTACCTTGGTGAAAACCTGGCAAATAGGTGCCAAGTGTTCAAATCCAGCTTCACCATCAATGAACTCTGAGATCAATGCTTGAGCATGTATGCAATGAAACCTAACCTATTGGGAGCACGCTCAGACATGCAAACATTAGAGATATACATCAAATAACAATATTAAACATGTCTAAAAGCATACTATTAAAAATAAGAAGAGATTCATTAAAACCTCTGATGAGCCAAACAAGTGCACCCAAGCCTTGTTGATTTTCTCTTAGAGAGGTTTGTGGGTGTGCTCTCCCAACACAATATTATTATCCCACTATAAATGCATTATAAAGATAAGCTAATAACTCAAAAACAAGTATGAGGAAGTTGTCTTAAGCTTTCACCATGAATGAAAATGCAAGCTTTAAACTAGAATGATAATGCAAGATCTAACTAAGATAATAGAACTAGATTCATTCCATATTAAACCTAAGATGTGATATCTAGATTCAATAATGGAATAACATGAAAATGAACTAAGATGAGTATGAAATGCTAAATTTCTTAAAAATTCTAGAGCTAAACTAGCATGGTAACAATGCAAAAATAAGAGATGATTTCCTCTTGAGAAAGGCCTCTATTTATAGAGTTTTTGGAGAAGAGAGAGGGCTTGGATGAGGTGGAGCTCATGTGGCATCCACATAGGTGCCACATGATGGACACATAAGCCATGCAAGAGGCCCACTTTGCTCACACATGTGTGAGAAACTTTGGATGTGATCGGTCAAAGTGTACTTAAAGTACACATGTGAAGGATCTTGTAAGAAGGTGTAAGAGGGTGTAAGAGTTTTGGACCAATGAAACACTTTTGGAAAGTGTAAGAAGGTGTCATCATAGGTGTAAGAAACCTTGTTGGCACCAAATAAGGATTATTTGGAAAAGTAAATTTTTGGAAATTTTCTCACACATGTGTGAGAAAATAATTAGGACTAATTGTTGTAGGAATCAAGAAATTAGCTTAATTAACCTTAGTCAATTAATAGATAGGTCTATTTGGTGAGAGTGATGCAAGGTAGGGTAGGATCTAGGTTCAAATTAGCTTAATCCAAATTAGATTTAGATTAATTATGGTTTAGTAGAATTTAGGTCATGTGAAGGAATAAATAAATTAAAAATTTATTTAAAGGGGATCAATG